>WNWK01004522.1:0-117500 GCA_009830355.1 Cherax destructor | reverse complement strand
CCACGTGATGTGTGCGCAGTGTCAGTCTCCCACGTGATGTGTGCGCAGTGTCAGCCTCCCACGTAGTGTGTGCACAGTGTCAGCCTGCAAAGTGGTGTGTGCAAAATGTCAGCCTCCCACGTGGTGTGTGCACAGTGTCAGCCTCCCATGTGGTGTGTGCACAGTGTCAGCCTCCAACGTGGTGTGTGCACAGTGTCAGCCTCCCACAAAGTGTGTATGCACAGTGTCAGCCTCTCACGTGGTGTGTGCAGTGTCAGCCTCCACGTGGTGTGTTCACAGTATCAGCCTCCCACGTGGTGTGTGGACAGTGTCAGCCTCCCACGTGATGTGTGCACAGTGTCAGCCTCCACGTGGTGTGTGTACAGTGTCAGCCTACCACGTGGTGTGTGCACAGTGTCAGCCTACCAAGTGGGGTGTGCACAGTGTCAACCTCCCATGTGGTATGGGCACAGTGTCAGCCTACCACGTGGTGTGTGCACAGTGTCAGCCTACCAAGTGGGGTTACCTGGAGGTTACCTGAAGGACATTCCGGGGATCGACGTCCCCGCGGCCCGGTCTATGACCAGGCCTCCCGGTGGATCAGGGCCTGATCAACGAGGCTGTTACTGCTGGCTGCACGTAGTCCAACGTACGACCCACAGCCCGGCTGATCTGGCACTGACTTTAGGTATCTGTCCAGCTCCCTCTTGAAGGCAACCAGAGGTCTTCTGGTAATGCCCCTAATGGCTGGTGGGAGGCTGTTGAACAGTCTTGGGGCCCGGACACTTATTGTGTTTTCTCTTAGTGTACCAGTGGCGCCCCTACTTTTCACTGGGGGTACGTTGCACCGTCTGTCATGGAGACGGTGTGAGTGATTTCTGTGTGCATATTAGGGACCAGTCCCTCCAGAATCTTACAGGTGTAGATTATGATATATCTCTCTCGCCTGCGCTCCAGTGAATATAAGTCTAGTGCTTCCAGGCGTTCCCAGTACTTAAGGTGTTTGATGGAACTTATACGTGCAGTAAGGTTCTCTGTACATTCTCTAGATCTGCAATTTCACCTGCCTTAAATGGGGATGTTAATGTACAGCAGTATTCTAGTCTAGAGAGAACAAGTGATTTAAAAAGAATCATCATTGGCTTGGCATCTCTTGTCTTGAATGTTCTCATTATCCATCCTATCAGTTTCTTCGCAGTTGTAATAGTGGCATTGTTGTGGTCCTTGAAGGTGAGGTCTTCGGGCATTACCACACCCAGGTCCTTCACATTACTTTTCCGCTCTATTGTGTGATTGGAGTTTGTAATATACTCAGTCCTAGCTATTATTTCCTCCAGTTTTCCATAACGTAGTAGTTGGAATTTGTCTTCATTGAACATCATATTGTTCTCTGTTGCCCATTGGAAAACTTGGTTTATATCTTCTTGGAGATTTGCCGTGTCCTCAATGGATGACACTCTCATGCAGATCCTAGTATCATCTGCAAAGGATGGTACAGTGCTGTGGTTTACATCTCTGTCTATGTCTGACATGAGAATGAGGAACAGGATAGGTGCGAGTTCTGTGCCTTGTGGGACAGAGCTCTTCACTATGGCAGCATCCGATTTAACTCTGTTTACCACTACTCTTTGTATTCGATTGGTTAGGGGTGTGCACAGTGTCAACTTCAAATGTTGTGTGGGCACACTGTCAGCCTCCCACGTGGTGTGTGCACAGTGTCAGTCTCCCACGTGGTGCCCATGAGGTCCACTTCAGGATCATGCAGAAATGTAAACAACGCGGTTAGTAAATCCGCAATGTGCTGCTGTGGCGGCAGCTAGGGATGTGCTAAAGTATCGGTATTGGTGGGTATCAGCCATGTTTACGGTACTGGTATCGATTAAAAACAGCCAATGCAAGCCTATACTTTTTAAAACATTATTATATGTGTGTTTAAAAATATTAACATAACAGTCTACCTTACAATTGTGAGTTACTCACACACACACACACACACACACACACACACACACACACACACACACACACACACACACACACACACACACACACACATACACACACAAACACACACACACACACACACACACACACACGTCAAGAAATTAGAGAAAGTGCAAAGGTTTGCGACAAGGCTAGTTCCACAGCTCAGGGGAATGCCATATGAAGAAAGGTTGAGGGAAATAGGACTAACAACACTGGAGGACAGAAGGGTTAGAGAAGACATGATAACGACATACAAAATACTACAGGGAATCGACAAGGTAGATAGTGACAGGATGTTCCAGAGAGGGAACACAGAAACAAGGGGACACAACTGGAAGCTGAAGACTCAGATGAGTCAAAGGGATGTCAGGAAGCACTTCTTCAGTCATAGAGTAGTTAGGAAGTGGAATAGTCTAGCGAACGATATAGTGGAGGCGGGAACCATACATAGTTTTAAGACGAGGTATGATAAAGCTCATGGAGCAGGGAGAGCAGAGACCCAGTACCGGACAGTGAAGAGGCGGGACCAGGAGCTGAGTCTCGACCCCTGCAACCACAATTAGGTGTTTACAATTAGATGAGTACACACACACACACACACACACACACACAGGTAAGAAGGGAGGCCCAACGACAGTACGAAAATGACATAGCAGAGAAAGCCAAATCTGACCTGAAGCTGTTGTACAGCCACATCAGGAGGAAAACAACAGTCAAGGACCAGGTGATCAGGCTAAAGGAAGGAGAAGATATCACAAGAAACGACCGCAAAGTATGTGAGGAACTCAACATGAGATTCAAAGAAGTGTTCACAGAGGAGACAGAAGGGACTCCAGAAAGACAGAGAGGTGGGGTGCACCACCAAGTGTTGGACACAATACATACACCAAGTAAGGCTGCTGAGTGAGCTAGATACCTCAAAGGTGATGGGACCGGATCACATCTCTCCATGGGTCCTGAGAGAGGGAGCTGAGGCGCTATGTGTACCACTAACAACAATATTCAACACATCTATCAAAACAGGGAGACTTACCTGAGGTATGGAAGACAGCAAATGTAGTCCCAATTTTTAAAAACAGGAGACAGACATGAAGCACTAAACTACAGACCAGTGTCACTGACATGTATAGTATACAAAGTCATGGAGAAGATTATCAGGAGAAGAGTGGTGGAGCACCTAGAAAGGAATGAGCTTATCAACGACAGCCAACACGGTTTCAGGGACGGGAAATCCTGTGTCACAAACCTACTGGAGTTCTATGACAGGGTGACAGCAATAAGACAAGAGAGAGAGGGGTGGGTAGCTTGCATTTTCTTGGACTGTAAGAAGGCGTTTGACACAGTTCCACAAAAGAGATTAGTGCAAAATGAGTAATGACATTATTATCTCAGAGAAATTAACTTATTTAATTTTTAAACTTCTGTTTTCTTAAATATCCATTGTGAAATAAGCATTCCGTTATATACTGAAAATATTCTTTAAAATTTTAAATATAAAAAAATATATAAAAATATCTGTATCGGTCGAAAATTAGGTATCGGTATTGGACAAAATGTTGGTATCAAAGCGTGGAGGGATAGGGGAAAGAGAGCAAGAGAGGGAGGGAGAGAGAGAGAGAGAGATGGTGGTTGGGTGGGAGAGCACGGGAGGAGGAGGGAACTGAAATTATTTGGAGAAATTATTTCTTCTCCAACATAACCAACACTCTCATTCTCCGTCTTCGCCTACGCAGGTGTGAAAGCTACATCGTAATCTACACCTGCGAAATCCTAGAGGAACTGGTCCCAAATCTACACACAGAAATCACTCCTTACGATAGCATAAAACTAGGCAGACGGAGCAACATGTCTCCATTGAAAAATAGGGGTGCCATGAGTACATTAAGAGAAACACAATAGGTGTTCGGAGCAAAAGACTGTACAACAGCAGCCTACCAGGCATAAGGTGAATTACCAATTACTATGAACACAGGTAAAGAATGGCCTGTGAGACCTGGTCTTAATGGGAATGTGGAGCTAACAAAACTCAACAATACAATATAATGTATATTTGCCTTCACCAGATGATATGTACAAGTATGTACACTATGCACAATATGTACAGAAGCCAGAGAGAGTGCACCGTGCTCAACCAGCAGCTAGGCAAGTCTGCCAATTTGCTTACCACAAGTGTGACATAAGCCGAATAAAATGTAACATACTCTTTGCATGCAACACCAATGGACCCCTGGCTACCTTCAAGAGAGAACAGTCGGGCTGTGGTTCGTACGTTAGATTGCATGCGGCCAGCAGTAACAGCCTAGTTGATCAGGTCCTGGTCCACCTGGAGGCCTTGTCAAGGCTGCAGGGGTGTTGACCTCCAGAACACACTCCAGGTACACTCTTCTCTCCACCTTTTTCTATTCCTCTCCTCCCCACCAACTCCTTTCCTGACCTATGCACAACATGTAATATTGGATCGTCTTAAGAGTTGTTTGATCCTGTGTGAGGGAGTCTTAAGCTCTCCCACCACCACCACCCTGACTGTGTGAGGGAGTCTTGAGTTCCCCCACCACCCTGACAGTGTGAGGGAGTTTTGAGCTCCCCCACCACGCCACCCTGACTGTGTGAGGGAGTCTTGAGCCCCCCCACTACCCTGACTGTGTGAGGGAGTTTTGAGCTCCCCCACCACCCTGACTGTGTGAGGGAGTTTTGAGCTCTCCCACCACGCCACCCTGACTGTGTGAGGGAGTCTTGAGCCCCCCCACCACCACCACCCTGACTGTGTGAGGGAGTCAAGCTCCCCCACCACCACCACCCTGACTGTGTGAGGGAGTCTTGAGCTCCCCACCACCACCACTGACTGTGTGAGTGAGTCTTGGGGTCCCCCACCACCACTTACTGTGTGAGTGAGTCTTGGGGTCCCCCACCACCACCACCACCCTGACTGTGTGAGTGAGTCTTGGGGTCACCCACCACCACCACTATGACTGTGTGATGGAGTCTTGAGCTCCACCACCACCACCCTGACTGAGTGGGGCAGCCTTGAACTCTCCCACCACCCTGACTTTGTGAGGGAGTTTTGAGCTCCTCCACCACCCTGACTGTGTGAGGGAGTCTTGAGCTCCCCCACCATCACCACCCTGACTGTGTGAGGGAGTTTTGAGCTCCTCCACCACCCTGACTGTGAGGGAGTCTTGAGCTCCCCCACCACCACCACCCTGACTGTGTGAGGGAGTTTTGAGCTCCACCACCACCACCCTGACTGTGTGAGGGAGTCTTGAGCTCCCCCACCATCACCACCCTGACTGTGTGAGGGAGTCTTGAGCTCCCCCACCACCACCACTTACTGTGTGAGGGAGTTTTGAGATCCACCACCACCACCCTGACGGTGTGAAGGAGTCTGGAGCTCACCACCACCACCACTTACTGTGTGAGGGAGTCTTTAGGTCCACCACCACCACTACCCTGACTGTGTGAGGATGTCTTGAGCTCCCCCACCACCCTGACTGTGTGAGGGAGTCTTGAGCTCCCCCACCACCACCCTGACTGAGTGAGGGAGTCTTGAGCTCCCCCACCACCCTGACTGTGTGAAGGAGTCTGGAGCTGACCACCACCACCACTGACTGTGTGAGGGAGTCTTGAGCTCCCCCACCACCACCACCCTGACTGTGTGAAGGAGTCTGGAGCTCCCCACCACCACCACTGACTGTGTGAGGGAGTCTTGAGCTCCCCCACCACCCTGACTGTTTGAGGAGTTTGAGCTCCCCACCACCACCCTGACTGTGTGAGGGAGTCTTGCCCTTCCCCACCACCACCCTGTACTGTGTGAGGGATTCTTCAGCTCCCCCACCACCAACACCCTGACTGTGTGAGTGAGTCTTAAGCTCCCCCACAACCCTGACTGTGTGAGGGAGTTTTTAGCTCTCCCACCACCACCATTCTGACTGTGTGAGGGAGTCTTGAGGTCCCCAACCACCACCACCCTGACTGTGTGAGAGTCTTGAGGTCCCCACCACCACTACCCTGACTGATTGAGGGAGTCTTGAGGTCCCCATCCACCACCACCCTGACTATGGGAGGGAGTCTTGATCTCCTCCACATCCACCACCCTGACTATGTGAGAGGAGTCTGAAACTCCCCACCACCACCACTGACTGTGTGAGGGAGACTTGAGCTCCCCCACCACCACCACCCTGACTGTGTGAGGGAGTCTGGAGCTCCCCACCACCACTGACTGTGTGAGGGAGTCTTGAGCTCCCCCACCACCACTGACTGTGTGAGGGAGTCTTGAGCTCCCCCACCACCACTGACTGTGTGAACGAGTCTTGAGCTACCCCACCACCACTGACTGTGTGAGGGAGTCTTGAGCTACCCCACCACCACTGACTGTGTGAGGGAGTCTTAAGCTACCCCACCACCACTGACTGTGTGAGGGAGTCTTGAGCTACCCCACCACCACTGACTGTGTGAGGGAGTCTTGAGCTACCCCACCACCACTGACTGTGTGAGGGAGTCTGGAGCTCCCCACCACTGACTGTGTGAGGGAGTCTTGAGCTACCCCACCACCACTGACTGTGTGAGGGAGTCTTGAGCTACCCCACCACCACTGACTGTGTGAAGGAGTCTTGAGCTACCCCACCACCACTGACGGTGTGAGGGAGTCTTGAGCTACCCCACCACCACTGACTGTGTGAGGGAGTCTTGAGCTACCCCACCACCACTGACTGTGTGAAGGAGTCTTGAGCTACCCCACCACCACTGACTGTGTGAGGGAGTCTGGAGCTCCCCACCACCACTGACTGTGTGAGGGAGTCTTGAGCTACCCCACCACCACTGACTGTGTGAGGAAGTCTTGAGCTCCCCCACCACCCTGACTGTGTGAGGGAGTTTTGAGCTTCCCATAACCACCAACCTGACTGTGTGAGGGAGACTTGAGCTCCCCCACCACCACCACCCTGACTGTGTGAGGGAGTCTGGAGCTCCCCACCACCACTGACTGTATGAGGGAGACTTGAGCTCCCCCACCACCACCACCCTGACTGTGTGAGGGAGTCTGGAGCTCCCCACCACCACTGACTGTGTGAGGAAGACTTGAGCTCCCCCACCACCACCACTCTGACTGTGTGAGGGAGTCTGGAGCTCCCCACCACCACTGACTGTGTGAGGGAGTCTTGAGATCCCCCACCACCACTAACTGTGTGAGGGAGTCTTGAGCTACCCCACCACCACTGACTGTGTGAGGGAGTCTTGAGCTCCCCCACCACCACTGACTGTGTGAGGGAGTCTTGAGCTCCCCCACCACCACTGACTGTGTGAGGGAGTCTTGAGCTCCCCCACCACCACTGACTGTGTGAGGGAGTCTTGAGCTCCCCCACCACCACCACCCTGACTGTGTGTGGGAGTCTTGAGGTCCCTCACCACCACCACTACTGACTGTGTGAGGGAGTCTTGAGGTCCCCCACCACCATCACCCTGCCTGTGTGAGGGAGTCTTGAGCTCCCCCACCACCACCACCCTGACTGTGTGAGGATATCTTGAGCTCCCCCACCACCACCACCCTGACTGTGTGTGGGAGTCTTGAGGTCCCTCACCACCACCACTACTGACTGTGTGAGGGAGTCTTGAGGTCCCCCACCACCATCACCCTGACTGTGTGAGGGAGTCGTGATCTCCCCCACCACCCTGACTGTGTGAGGGAGTCTTGAGGTCCCCCACCACCACCACCCTGACTGTGTGAGGGAGTCTTGATCTCCCCTACCACCACCACCACTGACTGTGTGTGGGAGTCTTTAGGTCCACCACCACCCTGACTGTGTGAGGAAGTCTTGAGCTCCCCCACCACCCTGACTGTGTGAGGGAGTTTTGAGCTTCCCCCCACCACCACCACCACCCTGACTGTGTGAGGGAGTCTGGAGCTCCCCACCACCACCACTGACTGTGTGAGGGAGACTTGAGGTCCCCCACCACCACCACCCTGACTGTGTGTGGGAGTCTTGAGGTCCCCTACCACCACCACCACTGACTGTGTGAGGGAGTCTTGAGGTCCCCCACCACCATCACCCTGACTGTGTGAGGGAGGGTCTTGAGCTTCACCACTATCACCACAACCTCCTGACGGTACACTTGGAGAGGGTTTCGGGGGTCAACGTCCCCTCGTCCAGGTCTGTGATGAGGAAAGTCTTGAACACACTATCCACTCTACCAGGTGTAGAAAATTCCCATTTTTCCATCGTTTAACAGTGTTAAGGGGGTAAAGGTGGGGTTGAGTCGGGAGTATGCTGGGGGGACGTTGCCACTCTGCCAAACCTCCACACTAAAACCTTAACTGTAAGGTTAATTAGATGTAAGGTCTTAATGAGCCGACACCCAGTCTGGGGAATAGTTACATAGCTAAGCTAGACTAGGAATCTTAAGTAGCTTAATATGTTCAAAGTTTTTTTTTTCTTTAATCTTATAAAATTAGCAGCACTTGAGTGTCTAACAGTCAAGTGGGTTAGTCACGACAGATTTCTAAAGGGAGTGAGGTCACTGTTCTTTGTGTCGAAGGCCAGAGTGAATTTAGTGGCTCATTATTGATATTTCTCGGGATTACTGTAGTGTAAAAATTATTTAGGATAACCCAAAACAGTCAGACAAAGTGACTTAATTCCATTGGTGTCCTTGTTATTTCCACTGGAGTCCTTGAAACACATGTCACTGAAGGACGTCGTGACCAGTTACCCTAGCAGACCTCACGTGGTAAGTTCTCATTATCAGTACTAGAAACGCGCATTTCTTAGGTACGAGTAATGTTAACTAATGCCATTTTGTGGGTGTCATCCATGAAGTAGAACCTTTTGTAATCCCAGGAATATCGCCTATACCCCGGTAAGTACAGCCCTTGTCTCTAGAGGTGAAGCCTTTGGTTAGCAAGGTATGAAACCGCTGGTATCTAGATGGAATTTAATTGATGATTTGATTGAAGAAACGGCTGGTATCTAGATTGTATTTAATTGATGATTTGATTGAAATATTGACTAATCAGGTAGTCAGTCACGATAAAATACCTCTATTCAAGACAGCTTGGGAGGCTGGAGAAGACACACAGGTGGGGATAATGGAACACACAAGCATGAGAGGCTGGGGTAGGCACACAGGTGGGAATAATGGACCACTCCAGCAGTGGAGGCTGCGAGTGTCCGGGTTCGATTCCCGGCTAGGGTATTAACATTGGGCGTATTTCTTAACACCGGTTGTCTATGATCCCTATCAGTAAAATAGGTACCTGGGTGTTAGTTGACTGGTGTGGGTCGCATCCTGGGACAAAATTGACTTAATTTGCCCGAAATGCTTTGCATAACAAGCGGCTTTCTATATGGTAGAATGTCATTGATGTCAGCTAGGCCTGTATACCTTGTACATGTCCTTGTAGAAATAAAGATATTATTATTATTATATTATTATTATTATTATTATTATTATTATTATTATTATTATAGGTGGGGATAATGGAGTACTTCAGCATGGGAGGATGGGGTAAACACAATCGGGGAGGGGGAGGGGAGTTTCACAATGCGACATCATCTGAGGTAATCGTGTTGATATAACTTCTCTTATTGTTAAGGTTGACGTGGATGCCATATTTTATGTCAGCTGCAGTGATAATTGACATATTCTTGATTCCCTTATCGTGTAGTGATGTAGAGGTATACAGTATTTTGAGAGTGTGGTGCTGTGAGCCAGTACGCTGAGGTCAGTGGTCACGAGAGGTCATTCTGTCCTAAGCTCTGGGGGATTAATGTGGAGGGCTAAAGAGCACCGTGGCTTGCTCCTGTAGTGTTTTGGAATCTCATGTTAAAGTGGTGTTGAAGAAGGAGGTTCTACTTCTCCAAGAGGAAAACAGGAGGCTGAAAAGTCTCCTAAATTGATTTGGGAGTGAACGTGAGATGAGTGGAGTCGGTGTGGAGAAAAAGTTACCATCAGTGAGTTGGAGAGTGGCAGTCGCTTCAAGTGCGAGGGGATTCCCACTTCAGGTAGAAGCATCAAGGTAAGGAAGGTTAATAGGAAGACTTGAACGTAGGAAATCATTCTCTGTTTTCCAGGAGGAGTGTACTTCAGTGGTTAGTGAGGATAAAGATACCACAAACTCCCATGCTAAACAAGAGAAGAACATTCCAGTTGTGGGTGACTCACAGGACCGTGCTTTCTGTAATAGAGATAGGAAGTTGAGACAGAGGGTGTGTTTTCCTGGTGCTGGTGTTGATGACATAGTCAACAGGCTGGATAATATGTCAGGTAAGGGAAACAAACCCATTATCTGTCTCAGTGCCGGTGGAAACGATATTATGAAGGCCAGGAGACAATGAGTGTGTGGTGCTGGGAGCCAGTGTGTGTGTGTGTGTGATGCTGGGAGCCAATGTGAGTGTGTGTGATGCTGGGAGCCAGTGTGTGTGTGTGTGTGTGTGGTGTTGGGAGCCAGTGTGTGTGTGGTGCTGGGAGCCAGTGTACTCACCTAATTGTGGTTGCAGGGGTCGAGACTCAGCTCCTGGCCCCGCCTCTTCGCTGTCCGCTACTGGGTCTCTGCTCTCCCTGCTCCATGAGCTTTATCATACCTTGTCTTAAAACTATGTATGGTTCCTGCCTCCACTATATCTTTCCCTAGACTATTCCACTTCCTGACTACTCTGTGGCTGAAGAAATGCTTCCTAACATCCCTTTGACTCATCTGAGTCTTCTGCTTCCAGTTGTGTCCCCTTGTTTCTGTGTTCCCTCTCTGGAACATCCTGTCACTGTCTACCTTGTCGATTCCCCGCAGTATTTTGTATGTCGTTATCATGTCTCCTCTGACCCTTCTTTCCTCCAGTGTTGTTAGTCCTATTTCCCTCAACCTTTCTTCATAAGACAGACCCCTGAGTTGTGGAACTAACCTTGTCGCAAACCTTTGCACTTTCTCTAGTTTCCTTACGTGCTTGACCAGGTGTGGGTTCCAGACTGGTGCTGCATATTCTAGTATGGGCCTGACGTACACGGTATACAGTGTCTTGAACGATTCCTTGTTAAGGTAACGGAACGCTAATCTAAGGTTTGCCAGACGCCCATATGCTGCCGCAGTTATCTGGTTGATGTGTGTCTCCGGAGACGTGCAAGGCGTTATACTCACTCCAAGGTCTTTCTCCTTTGCCGAGGTTTGTAGCCTTTGTCCGCCTAGCTTGTACTCTGTCAGCGGTCTTCTTTGCCCTTCTCCGATCCTCATGACTTTGCATTTGGAGGGATTGAATTCGAGAAGCCAACTGCTAGACCAGATGTCGAGCTTGTCCAGGTCTGTTTGCAGCCCTGCCTGGTCCTCTTCCGATGTGATTCTCCTCATTATTTTCACATCATCCGGAAAGAGACACTTCTGAGTCTATCCCATCCGTCATGTCATTTACATATACCAGGAATAACACTGGTCCTAGGACTGATTCCTGCGGTACACCACTCGTCACAGGCGCCCACTGTGATACCTCACCACGCACCATGACCCGTTGTTGCCTCCCTTTGAGGTATTCCCTGATCCATTCCAGTGCCCTTCCTGTTATACCTGCTTGTTCTTCCAACTTCTTTACTAATCTCATGTGAGGAACTGTGTCGAAGGCCTTCCTGCAGTCCAGGAAAATGCAATCAACCCACCCTTCTCTCTCCTGCCTTACCTCTGTTACTTTATCATAGAACTCTAGGAGGTTTGTTACACAGGATTTGCCTTCCCGGAATCCATGCTGTCTGGTGTTTATTATCCTGTTCCGCTCAAGGTGTTCCACCATTCTTTTCCTGATGATTTTCTCCAGGACTTTGCACACTATACATGTAAGTGACACCAGTCTATAGTTTAGTGCCTCTTTTCTGTCTCCTTTTTTAAAAATGGGGACTACGTTGGCCTACTTCCATACCTCAGGTAGCTGCCCAGTTTCAAGGGATGTGTTGAATATTGTGGTAAGTGGCACACTCAGTACCTCAGCTCCTTCCCGAAGAACCCACGGGGAGATATTGTCGACCATCGCCTTGAGTATCGAGTCACTGGTACCTGCTCTTCTCCCAGGGGCAGACTTGGTACATCCCTTGTGGTACAGTCCTGTTCCCCTGCTTCACTTCCTCCAAGTTGTGTGTGTGTTGGTTTTGTGTGTGTGTGCTGTTGTGTGCCCAGGTGTTTTCTAGCCAATTGTGATATGCTGGGACCAGGTGTGTGGTGTTGGCCAGTGCTGTGTGTATGTGTGTGTGCTGTGCTGTCGAGCCATTGTTGTGATATGTGTTCTTCAGACCAGTGTGTGTGATGTTGGAGCCAGTGTGTGCTGTCTGAGTCGTGAATGGCATGGAACCAGTGTGTGGTGCCTTCTTGGCAGCGTGCCGTGTATGTGTGCTGTGCTGGGAACCAGGGGTGTTGTGTTGCTGCCGATGTGTTGGTGTTTATGTTGTGTGTGCTCAGGTAGGTGCACCATTGTCGTTGTGTCCTGGTGAGTTGCCAGTGTGTGTGCACTTATGTGTGTGAGCACAGTGTGTGGTGTTAGGACCAGTGTTTGTGCTGCCTGTTGTTGGACCAAGTGGGCTGACAGTGTGTGTCGTTGGGAGCCAGTGTAGTGTGCTGCCTGTGGTGCTGAGACCAGTGGTGTGAGTATGTGCGACCAGTGTGTGGTGCTGATGCCAGGTATGAGGTGCTGGGAACCAGTGTGTGTGCTGGCGCCATGTGTGTGTGTGCTGCTGCCTGTGGTGCTGATCCAGTGTGTGTGTGTGAGAACCATGTGTACCTGTGCTGGACCAGTGCTGTGTGGGTCTGGGACCAGTGTGTGTGATGCTGCCAGTGTGTGTGGTGTGGAGCCAGTGTGTGTGTGGTGTGGCCAGTGTGTGGTGCTGACATGTGTGTGCTGGAACAGTGTGTGTGGTGCTGGGACCAGTGTGTGTGGTGCTGGGACAGTGTGTGTGGTGCTGGGACTCAGTGTGTGTGGTGCTGGGAGCCAGTGTGTGTGTGGTGCTGGGAGCCAGTGTGTGTGGTGTGGGAGCCAGTGTGTGTGGTGCTGGGAGCCAGTGTGTTGTGCTGACCAGGTGTGTGGTGCTGGGAACCAGTGTGTGTGTGTGGACAGTGTGTGTGTGCTGGGAACCAGTGTGTGGTGGTGCTGGGAGCCAGTGTGTGTGGTGCTGGAACCAGTGTGTGTGTGTGTGCGGACCAGTGTGTGTGGTGTGGGAGCCAGGGGTGTGTGCTGGACCAGTGTGTGGTGCTGGGAGCCAGTGTTGTGGTGCTGGGAACCAGTGTGTGTGTGGTGCTGGGACCAGTGTGTTGTGGTGCTGGAGCCAGTGTGTGTGTGGACCAGTGTGTGTGGTGCTGGACCAGTGTGTGTGGTGCTGGGAACCAGTGTGTGTGGTGCTGGGAACCAGTTGTGTGGTGCTGGGACCAGTGTTGGTCTGGAACCAGTTGTGTGCTGGAACCAGTGTGTGTGGTGCTGGGAACCGTGTGTGGTGGGGCCAGTGTGTGGTGTGCGGACCAGTGTGTGGTGTGGGAACCAGTGTGTGGTGCTGGGACCAGTGTGTTGGTGCTGGAACCAGTGTGTGTGGTGCTGGGACCAGTGTGTGTGGTGCTGGGAGCCAGTGTGTGGTGCTGGGACCAGTGTGTGTGGTGCTGGACCAGGTGTGTGGTGCTGGACCAGTGTGTGGTGGTGCTGGAGCCAGTGTGTGTGTGTGCTGGAGCCAGTGTGTGGTGCTGGGAACCAGTGTTGTGTGTGCTGGGACCAGTGTGTGTGGTGCTGGGAACCAGTGTGTGTGGTGCTGGGAACCAGTGTGTGTGTTGAGTGTGTCTGGGAACCAGTGTGTGTGGTGTGCTGGGACCAGTGTGTGTGTGTGCTGGGAACCAGTGTGTGTGTGGTGCTGGGACCAGTGTGTGTGTGTGCTGGGAGCCAGTGTGTGTGGTGCTGGACCAGTGTGTGTGGTGCTGGGAACCAGTGTGTGTGGTGCTGGGAACCAGTGTGTGTGGTGCTGGGACCAGTGTGTGTGTGGTGCTGGACCAGTGTGTGTGGTGCTGGGACCAGTGTGTGTGTGTGCTGGGAACCAGTGTGTGTGTGGTGCTGGGACCAGTGTGTGTGGTGCTGGGAGCCAGTGTGTGTGGTGTGGGACCAGTGTGTGTGGTGCTGGGAACCAGTGTGTGTGTGTGCTGGAACCAGTGTGTGGTGGGACCAGTGTGGTGGGTGCTGGACCAGTGTGTGGCTGGGACCAGTGTGTGTGTGGTGCTGGACCAGTGTGTGTGTGGCTGGACCAGTGTGTGTGTGCTGGGAACCAGTGTGTGGTGTGGGAGCCAGTGTGTGTGGTGCTGGACCAGTGTGTGTGTGGTGCTGGGACCAGTGTGTGTGTGTGTTGGGAGCCAGTGTGTGTGTGGTGCTGGGACCAGTGTGTGTGTGGTGCTGGACCAGTGTGTGTGGTGCTGGGAACCAGTGTGTTGTGGTGCTGGGAACCAGTGTGTGTGTGCTGTGGGAACCAGTGTGTGTGGTGCTGGGAACCAGGTGTGTGTGGTGCTGGAGCCAGTGTGTGGTGCTGGGAGCCAGTGTGTGTGTGGTGCTGGGAACCAGTGTGTGTGGTGCTGGGAACCAGTGTGTGTGTGGTGCTGGGAACCAGTGTGTGTGTGGTGTTGGGAGCCAGTGTGTGTGTGGTGCTGGGAGCCAGTGTGTATGGTGCTGGGAACCAGTGTGTGTGTGGTGCTGGGAACCAGTGTGTGTGTGGTGCTGAGAACCAGTGTGTGTGTGGTGCTGGGAGCCAGTGTGTGTGGTGTTGGGAGCCAGTGTGTGTGGTGCTGGGAACCAGTGTGTGTGGTGCTGGAGCCAGTGTGTGTGGTGCTGGGACCAGTGTGTGTGGTGTGGGAACCAGTGTGTGTGGTGCTGGGACCAGTGTGTGGTGGTGCTGGGACCAGTGTGTGTGTGGTGCTGGGACCAGTGTGTGTGTGGTGCTGGGAACCAGTGTGTGTGTGGTGTCTGGGACCAGTGTGTGTGTGTGCTGGGACAGTGTGTGTGGTGCTGGAGCCAGTGTGTGGTGGTGCTGGGAGCCAGTGTGTGTGTGGTGCTGGGAGCCAGTGTGTGTGTGTGCTGGGAGCCAGTGTGTGTGTGTGCTGGGAGCCAGTGTGTGTGGTGCTGGGAGCCAGTGTGTGTGGTGCTGGGAGCCAGTGTGTGTGTGGTGCTGGGAACCAGTGTGTGTGGTGCTGGGAGCCAGTGTGTGTGGTGCTGGGAGCCAGTGTGTGTGTGGTGCTGGGAACCAGTGTGTGTGGTGCTGGGAGCCAGTGTGTGTGTGGTGCTGGGAGCCAGTGTGTGTGGTGCTGGGAGCCAGTGTGTGTGTGGTGCTGGGAACCAGTGTGTGTGTGGTGCTGGGAACCAGTGTGTGTGTGGTGCTGGGAACCAGTGTGTGTGTGGTGCTGGGAACCAGTGTGTGTGTGGTGCTGGGAGGAGCCGAGAATGAGAGTGAAGAATAACAGTGCGAATTATGAAATGGCAATGAAGCAATGTTTACAATGTTTACACTGGCTTTGCCATGCACCTTGTAATGTCCGTCACGGAATTAACAACAAAAAACAAATGTTTCTTAATGTTACGTCAAGTGAGACATAAACGGAAATACTTAAATGGCATTTCAAACTCTGGCATGTGAAACAAGGACGAAAAAAAAAACAGAGAGAACGGAGTATGGGGAAAAAAAACTTCTCAACATGGATATAATATCAAAATAAAAACAGTAAATACATGGAGTCAACGCTCAAGATATTTGAAAATATTTTTTTAACATAAGAAAATGAAACTCAAAATAAAATATTATCTAAAATAGGTTTTACTGATTGGACTTGAGTCAATAAAAGTGTGCAGGCAGAAGCCAATTATGTATTTATTTAAAGAAAAAGATGAGAAATATTTAATTAGCCAGGAAATAACCCCCCTCGACCTCGCATGAAAAATTATATGAAAAGATATTTGTCTTTTTAAAATGTAGGTTGTTACTTGAGCGTGATTATTATTTATGTCATTACGAGTCATTATGTGGATATGTAAATAGGAACTGTTCGTCTTAAGGAGTTTATGGGAAGCTTTATCTTAATAATAAAGAAAGATAAAACTAATTTAGAAGCGGTTTTTATTTTTTTCCACACAGACCTGACAGGACAGTCTGGTAACTCGTTGGTGCTCCAGACGAGGAGTACGATAACCGAAGTAACTGTAAATGAAACTCAGACGAGGAGTACGATAACCAAAGTAACTGTAAATGAAACTGAAAAAAACCCGGGCTAGCACTATCCAATAGCAATCATAGCAATGTAATAACAATAACATCACTACTTTGCAAGTCACTGCTTTTCAAGTTTTTGCAAGGAGAAAAAAAACACACACGAAAGAATGGAAAACCTCGGTAGACTACCATTAGATGTATGAATGTGGAATCACATTATAATCACACTGTTGACATGATATATAATAAATTCTTTCTAACTTTGTGGCTGAGCGCTTGGTTCACAACCAAAGGACCTGGAGTATACCTGGAGAGAGTTTCGGGGGTCAATGCCCCCGTGGGCTGGTCTATGAGACCCGAGACGTGATGTATGAACCAGTCTGTAGGACCGGTTCACGAAGCAGTAAATTAATACCTAAAAGTCAATGGACTTTTGTGTGTAGCCTTCTGAGAGAAGACATCAGGATCCCAACGGGAATAAGATTCACAATTTGGCTGTCTTGCATAATTCTGGTTTATCAACCCTTCTGAGCTACTGTTCCTAAAGTCTTCTTGATCTTCCTCTTCTTCTATAATCTCCCTTGTAAACTTTAACGAAATTCTTTCTTAATTAAAGCATAACACTGTTTTCCTTGTTAAAGTCTGGATGATGTTAAGTCATTGCCGTGATACAAGAGGCTACGTACGGAGCAGAGCAGCACTGGTAAGACACACGTTATCTGGGGAGGAGCGAGGCGTCCTCAAGTGTCTTCGCCACCGCCTACAACCTTTAGTGACTGGCGGTGCGGAAGACTACACCATTAGTGTTTTAACGCCCCAAAAGTGAAATAACCGTAAAAATTCCTGCCGCAGTCGCAATCTGTGGCAAGGTGCCAATGCCCGTCTGCAGCAGTGAGCAGCTGGTGCTCAGGTGGCATTGTTCCCATCACATGAGAAAGGGGGGGTGGCTCTATTCCCGTCACCTGAGACGGGGAAGTCCACTCGACCCTCCGCAAGAATAACACTGGGAACTCACTCCTCTATAGACGTTGTCTCGGGTTTTGTCTCTGGTCACGAATGTGAAGGTTGAGTGATGGTTCATGCCGCAGGTATGGGGCTAAGAGGAGGAGGAAAGGTGAGAGGAGGAGAGAGAGAGGGGAGAGAGGAGGAGGGGAGGGGAGGGAGGAGAGGAGAGAGGGAGAGAGAGAGAGAGAGAGAGAGAGAGAGAGAGAGAGAGAGAGAGAGAGAGAGGGAGGGAGGTAGAGGGAGAGAGAGGACGAACACAGTGTGGTACGAGGATCAGTTAACAGAGGAAAATGGGTGAGAGGTGCAGATTTACAGAGTTGGAGGATTGGGTGGAGAGGAAGGAGAGGGAGGGGTAGGTGAGAAAGTAAGGCGGGGAAAGGTGAGAGGGGAGGGAGGGAAGGGTTAAGTGAGAGAAGAAAGATGAGCGTGTAGGAATTTCATTATTAAGCATGATGGGATACATCAGCAGTGTGCTGCTTCTATAATCTGTGTTATAGTTATACAATGGAAACTAAACCTAGCTATGTCTCATCTGTCGTATTCCATCACGCAGGATGGATGGCATACATTAAATGAGGAAGTCTCTCATCTTGGGTAGGGAGACTGCAGTAGGTCACTGATGACATCGTCAAGCTTTCCACTAATACTCCAGCAGCCCAGGGAAACAACAAGGATTTTTGGCATCCATATATAAGAGATCCTCAAAAAGATGAATATTAACTAGTCATCCATGTTTCACCGATGACCATGATAGTCAGAGTTTGTAGATCAAGTGCAAAATTAATTTGTTCCGTTTCAGTTAAGTACATACTTGGAGTATACCTGGAGAGGGTTTCGGGGGTCAACGCCCCTGCGGCCCGGTCTGTGACCAGGCCTCATGGTGGATCAGGGCCTAATCAACCAGTTATTGTTGGCCGTACGCAACCCGACGTACGAACCACAGCCCGGCTGGTCAGGTACTGCCTTCTTGAAGACAGCCAGGGGTCTATTGGTAATCCCCTTTATGTATGCTGGGAGGCAGATGAACAGTCTTGGGCCCCTGACACTTATTGTGTTGTCTCTTATCGTGCTAGTGGCGCCCCTGCTTTTCAATGGAGGGATGTTGCATCGTCTGCCGAGTCATTTGCTTTCATAAGGATTTAAGAGAATAATGGGGGAGAGAAAGGTGAGGAAAAAGGACATGAGAAAGAAAAGGAAGATGAGAAGGGTAAATAATGAGAGAAAACAAGGAGAGAAGGAAGGTAAGGTGATGGAAAGTAAATAGAATAACGAGAAGGTAGGTAAGATAGGAAGGCTAAAAGGTAAGGAGGAGGAGGAGGAGAAATAAGCTGAGGCGGTGAGAACAAGGAAGCTGAAAATAAATGTGAGAAAATAAAATAGAAAAAACGAGAAAGGACATTAACTAAATCAAACACTACATATCTGGCCTCAAACAAGGCTGCATGTGGCTAACTTCTAAGGCGACACACACTCTGTAAACACTAGTTCATGAAAAAATACTGATCAACTTATTTTTAAATGTATTTACGGTATTACTCTGAATTCTGGTTCTCTTAGTCATATATTTACCATTCTTATAAAACACCCAGTCTCTGGAGTAAAATGGCTGACCTATGTTGTAAAACCAGTCTTGTGAATTACGTCTGACGGAACTGACAACTAATCGTTTTTATTTTCTAAATCAAGATCGTAATGTCCTAGCTAGGCTGAGGGACTGATTACCCCATCTTCTAATGTCTTGCCTATAATTCTGCAAGATTGAGGGACTGATTACCTCATCTTCTAATGTCTTGTCCATATAATTCTGCAAGACCGTGTGCAAGATTGAGTGCAGAGATAATATAAGACTGAGTCTTATCTCTGCACTGAGCTGATAAAGGTTCTGGCTAGCGAAACATCTTGAAGTAAAGATACCCAGGTAGTGAACATCAGTCTAATTCCTCACTATGGAGTCAATATTCTACATTTTTGCCCAAGTTTGTAAATCACTTGTCAGTGTGATATTACCAGACCCGAAAATAATACTGGGAATGTTTTGATATTGTTTTCTATGGGAAAACGCTAAAACTGGAAGGGTCATATGAGTAAGAGTTAAGGGAGGTTAGCTCTGGTTCATTAGATCAAGAGCCCTTCACCAGCATTAAGGTAACACCCGCTCCAAGGTACATCTGGGAGACGCATATTCTGCCTCCTCCTTATTGTATGTTATTTTTTTTTTCATCAAAATTCAGTTATACCAATATTATAGCAACGTTATACCAATATCATACCAAGGTTACACTCGCACGTTTGTGTATAGCGCACTTAGCAGTGCCACTGATCGCTGCCAAAGCGACTAGTTTATTGTATGCCTCATATTCATTCTGTGGAGGTTAGCGCAAGAATATAAGAATTCACAGAGGCCTATGACCTAGACTCCATAAGGGTTGACCGGAATACATCTATATTTGTATCTACAATATTTGCCTAATATGTCTGGAATTTTATTTTCATTAATAAGATACTCGGACATATATTACAAAGGTTACTACTTGTGCACTGTCTGTGTATTCCTCAATAAATGGACAATCATTCACATAACTGGAATTTACATGGAGTCGCTTCCCAAAGTTACCTCTCCCGTGGCCCATTCCCATTTCAGGCCTTCTGATTGCTGGCCTGCTCAGTCAAGCTGTTAGTACCCGCCGCCCGTAGTCCAACATATGCACCACAACCCGGCTGATTAGGAGCTGTTTTGAGGACTCAGTCGAGTACTATCTTCAAGACAGCTAGGGGGTCTTGGAAATCTCCTCCTCCCTTACTCATAAAGGGAATATGTTGAAGAGTCTTGGTCCTTTAACACTTATTGAGTTTTCTCTCAGTGTACTTATGGCTCCCCTGCTTTCAATTGGAGGTATCCTGCATCGTCTGCTATTCCTCTCCTGTTCATAAGTAGTAATTTCGGTATGCAGGTTTGAGGCCAATGCCTCCAGTATCTTCCAGGTGTAAATTATGATGCATCTTTCTTGCCTACATTATAAGGAGTACAGTCCAAAGGACTTCAATCACTCCAACTAATTTAAGTGCTGGATTAAGTTTATACGAACTGTTTAGGTTCTCTTAACATTTTCCAGCTCAGCAACGATTGCCTTGAAGAGGGCCGTTAGTAGATACCAGTATTCCAGTCTAAAGAGTACGAGTGACCTGAAGAGTATCATTATTGGCTTTGAATCTGTTGTTCTGAAGGTTATAACTATCCAAGCCATCATTTTCCTCGCAGTTGCCTTTATTATTTTCCATGTGTAAATTATAATGTTTCTTTCTCGCCTACATTCTAAGAAGTACAGTTCTAAAGACTTCAAGCACTTCCAGTAATTCAAGTGCTGGATTGAGCTCCTCGAATGTGAGGTCTGACATAACTCCCAGGTCATTGACATTTGACTTACGTTCTATTGAGTGGCTTGAGTTTGTCTTGTACTCCGGTCTTGTTAAAATCTTCATGTTCACATGCCATATTAACTGAAATTTGTTCTCACCCCTCAAAGTCCTAAATATGTACTCAGTGGAGCAGAGGAGAGAAATACATGATAATATATACGTGGAAAGTACTTGAGGGCCTAGTCCCAAATCTTTACACTGCCATAACATCCTGGAGTGAGAGATATGAGAGAAAGTGAAAAATAAACCCACTGTAAAGCGGGGGCGCCTTGGGCACAGTAAGAGTACATTGTATCAACAACTGTGTCCCCAGACTATTCAGCATCTCAGCGGATGCAAGAAACATTGCAGGGACAAGTGTAGAAGTTATGAAGAGAAAATTGGACAAGTATCTTCACCAAGTGCCAGATGAACTATACTGTATTTTATATGTGGGCCAGTAGGCATTTTTTGGTAAATTACCTAATGGTCGCTCTTGTCAAAGGCTTTTGTAAAGCCAATAATTTACATCTGCATTTTGCGTGTCTTCAAGTGCATCCAAGGCAGTGTAAGTGGTCCAGTAATTACGAAAGGCAACAGCGAGCTGTTCTGAACCCATGTTGACTTGGATTGTGCAATTGCTGCGATTACATTTGATTTGTAATCTTGCTTCTTAAGACTCTCTGAAAAACCTTGATAGTATGGGATGTTAGGGCTATTGGTCAATAGCTTTTTGCCATTGCTTTACCTTTGTGGAGTGGAATAATATCAGTAGTTTTAAATGACTGTGATATGACTAGTGGCTAATCTTCTCCGTAGAATACTTCAGACACGAATTAAGGGTTCCTTACAATTTTAATGAGTATCAAGTTTCGTAAGTCTGGGTCTGGGGCGGGGTGCATGGGCATGCAATCAATGGCTTCTTGAAAGTCAAGTGGGGTTGGGGTTATATCAAAGAGAATGGATATCTGTGCAGCATTTTGGGTCATCAATTTTTAGACCAATTAGTCGCTCACTGAACATTGAGTCATACTGGGATTAAAGTATTTCACTCATTTCCTTGTTTTCTCTCGGAATATGTCCCATCTTTAATCTAATGTCGGATACAAGACGTTTTTTTTTATGTGGATTTTGAATACGAAAAGAAATATTTTAGATTTGGCTTTTAGTCAAATCCAAAGTGCTTCTGGCTTTTAGTTCCCTCTGTCTCTTCTGGACTTTGTATTAAGTCTTCAATCTGAGCTCAACATTTCCTAATTCTCTAGCCAGTGTTACTTATCGTTCTCCAGAGAGTCTGGTGCTTTTGAGGAGCTCTGGTATACGACTTCGTCTGTAGAAGGCACGCCTTTTTTTTTTCAACCTGCACCTATTCCTCCTTCGTAATGGAATGAGTTTGGAATATATTTCTAAGGCCATTGGGCTCATACTCTTAACGTTTAATTAGGTCATCGTTTATCATATTGTCTTCCCAGCATACTTCAGCAAGCTCACTATTTGTTAGCTCCCAGCTGATGTCCTTGTTGTTAGTCAAATGTGCAGAATATACCCACTTGGTTGAATGTGTTTTGCTGGGTATGACCGTGGGTATGAATGTCTGATTTTCTCTTAGTTTAAGGTCTTAGTTTACTGTCTTCGACATCATAATGTTAGTGGAAGTAACGTCTAAGGTATTTTATAGTCTGGTCAGTTCTACTATTTGCTGGCATAAGGCAAATTTGTGGCAGAGTCTTGGAAGTTCAGTTGTGTGATTGTTTATCCAGACTAGCTCCTGGGATCCTTTCTGCTGTTACAATCTGTGTTACATTCTTCCATTTAAGGTGTCTTCAAGACAGTTCTCAATTTTCAATAGTTGGTCTTTGAACTGCTGGGAAGTTGCATCTGGTGGTTTATGTACATTTGCAATAACTAGAGTTTGATTTTCAATTTTAACCACCAGAGCTTCGATCACATCATTCAAGGTATTAAGTAACTCAGTGCATATGAGTGACTTTTTAACATTCAGATTAACTCCGGCTTGTTTGCTTCTCTGGTTGCGTCTGAGTTGGCTGTACCCAGGAATCCATATTTCCTTGTCAGTTACTTTTTGCGTGGGTTCTCTAAGGGCAGCAAACAGTGTATCCGACTCAATGAGGTGACCACTGATTAACGGTATTTTGTTGTTGCTACTTGGTTTAAGATCCTGAATGTTTGCAAAAACCAATGATACTATGTAGTTTGTCGCTGAACCTGGGGAGTTTTTTTGTTGTTGTTGTTGGATTTAATATCTCTGTTGAGTCCGCCGCTGCTTTGTTTCCAGTCCTGGATGGTTCCTAGGTGATGATATATTCTTTCCTTTTCTTGCCATTGTTTTCCTTTGCTCGCACTAAAAAATATAATTGCTGCCCTTATGGTTGCAATTTCTGTGTTGAATTACACATTCCTGTTGCCGTATACGCATCTTTCCTTTCATATTAAATGTCGAATAGCTTGCATAATTGTAATGTCTCTCATTTATTGAATCATTGTACATTTCAGGGAGGAAGTATGTGCAGGTCTTGTAACGACAGTCTGATTTTTTTCAAGAAAGAATTACATTTCCTTAGATGATCGTATTTACGCAACCATTTCTTTTTCCAGCTGGTCCATATCTGCAGATTCCTCTGGTGTTATGTTGACACTAGGTTTTTTTATGGACTATTTTATTGCATCTGTGTTGGGGACCCTTTCGTTTACGTTATTATAACCGACTCCTGTGCTTCTAAATATGTAATGGTGTCTGTGGTAGAGTCTGTCGCCGAATTTGAAATGGAGTCTGAAGTAGAGTCTATAACCAAATCTGTACTAGGACCGGGAGCTGTGAGGAGTAATGTTCTAATTACATGAATCTCTTTCACTGAGTCTGAATTCATGTCTGAGTCATCCGATTTAATTTGTATATTATGAATATTGTTATTACCGGCTTCTCTTTCATATTCCCTTTCCAAGGGAGTTTTCCCTTCAGTTGTTGGCTCCCGATTCCTGAAACTGTTTTCCTTCAATGTTTTATGTATATCAGGTAGACTTTCCAAGAAAAGCCCCGTGTCCTGATTATTATTCAGTAGCCTCTTTAGTATTTTCCTGAAGCTCGTCCAAAGCTCCATATCCTTTTGCCAAATCCAAAAGCTCCCCTTTAGATTTACGTCATTTTTGGAAGCAGTGTTACTTTTGTATGTGAGAAGTGGTATTTAGACAAACATAAACCACAAGTAACATTTCTTGTTTTCTTCCTCAGGATTTTTGTATGCCATTCTATCAGTATCTTATCAACACTTAGGATACCTCATAAAATCTAAAGGTCGCAGTAAACCAATAGTAAAGAATTACAGACCGATAGCTCTAACGTCCCAAATCATAAATTTTTTTGAGGGGGTTCTAAGAAACAAGATCGTCAACCACTTGGATTCCCAACAATTAAAGACTAATATTAAATAGAGTTAAGTCAGAGACTGCCGCAGTGAAAAATTCCATTTAATGTGTCTTAGACTGAAGTCTTCGAGCTATAGTATATTTGGGGCTTCGTTTGGTAGGTCTTCAAGACAGTGCTCAAATTTCAATAGTTGGTCTTTGAACTGCTGGGAAGTTGCATCTGGTGGTTTATGTACATTTGCAATAACTAGAGTTTGATTTTCAATTTTAACCACCAGAGCTTCGATCACATCATTCAAGGTATTAAGTAACTCAGTGCATATGAGTGACTTTTTAACATTCAGATTAACTCCGGCTTGTTTGCTTCTCTGGTTGCGTCTGAGTTTGCTGTACCCAGGAATCCATATTTCCTTGTCAGTTACCTTTTGCGTGGGTTCTCTAAGGGCAGCAAACAGTGTATCCGACTTAATTAGGTGACCTCTGATTAACGGTATTTTGTTGTTGCTACTTAGTTTGTCGCTGAGCCAGGGGAGTTTTTTGTTGGATTAAATGTCTCTCTCCGGGTTGAGTCGACCAGGTAGACTCCAGGCAGGATGAACGTCTGGTTCCTTCTCACACTAGGCACATGTTGAACGTATTTCTCTAGTAAGCACACAGCATTAACCAATGCTCCACTATTGTTAGTCACCTAGGTACTGTACTATTTTATTATGTATTATATGCAGGCGGTGGTTTGGGTTGGTGTGGTGGGAAGGGGCGGTAGGTGGGTGTGGAGGACAGGTGGTCCACTGGGGCGGGGTTTAGAGCAGACAGTCATTGGCTTATACAGAAGGAAGGGGGTAGGGGAAGTCTGTACCACTGACCGAGGAAGGTGTAGTTTGGTGGTAAGAGAGGGTAATACCACCTCATCTTTCCACAAATAAACAACACCTAAGATGTGACTCTCCACAAACTTGGCTACTTCTCTACTTCCAGCATTTCTCTCACTGTTTAATATCACTATTTATCCCCCTTTTTTTTATCAATTAAACTTGCTACGTTGAAACTAGGGTAATATCACCATGGTTGGTGCCTTATAGAATCCTTCATTAATCACTCTATTCTATTATTTTAAATATATTCACGTCACTATGACCACTCAGTTGCCTCACATTTGATTACTACAATTGCTATTTTCACTTCAGATCTGATATTTCAACTTCAGGTTCACTTGACTACTGTGACATCTGGCATAAGGTCAGTGTGTTTGTCCACCAGGTGCCACCTTCTATCTTGACCTATATAACAACAACAACAATGTTTATTTCTTCAAGTACAAGAAGCAACTTATATAGAACTAGACGACATCACTGACATACTATATACAAAGCCCCTGGTTATGCAAAGCATTTTGGGCTAATTAGGTTAATTTGTTACCAGGATGCGACCCACACCAGTCAGCTAACACCCAGGTACCTATTTACTGCTAGGTGAACATGGACAGCAGGTGTCTTAATTAAAGAAACACTCCCCTAGTGTTTCCACCCTCACCGAGAATCGAACCATAGACTTTAGTGTGTGAGCTGAGTGCTAAGGGACACTTATACCTCGTTTTTATTGAAGCACTTTGCTGGAGATCGGTTGCAAGATTGCTGTTATACTTAAATGAAATCACAATCAAAAACCTCACTATATATCGATACCTCAGTCACTATATGAGGATGATTCAGTCAGCGAGTGTATACAGTACCTGGCACCAATATGTATCTCTAATCTCTTCTGTTGCTAAATTCAATTTTCTGTGTACTTTCATTAGTTGGGTATCTCGCTCAGGCAAATAAAATAAAATTCAGTAACGAATCATTCTCACTGCATACTGATAAACAGCCTCTCACTCTATATTCCACTTAGTGAGGAAACACAGGCCTATGGCCAGTGTTTCCTCTCTGGAGACATACTTTTCAGCGGTTCATTAGTTTTACCTCACTGCTTGGAACTGTGTACAGAAAATATTGATCTTCCTGACTTTCTCTCTCTGTTCTACCTTCACTCTTTCCGTCACAAACAATTACTTGTGCTAAGACATATGGAAGTTCCCCTGTAACAGCTGTTGTGGAAACACACTACATTCTTATGTTCTTATGAAGGCACACTCATATTCCCTTGAAGTGTTTTTTTAGAAATATTTAGATGCATATTACGGACTTGCAAATTTCCAGCGTTCTATCGCCCCAAAGTCAGGTAGAAAATCTCTAATTGCCCGGAGCTCACGCGACGCTGCTCCAAAGCAGGACCCACTTCACAATTGGCCATAGGTAACCAGTGGCCATGAGACTGACCACACACTTGCACGTAGGGTATCATCGGCAGTGTGCAGATCAGTCTTCCAGAAATACTTGTAATTAAGCTACGAGAACATCATTGATCGAGTGCAACATTAAGTAAACATAATCTCAATGTAATTATTATTATTACATTATCATTCCTCTCTCAGACTCTTTTTCTCTCGTTCTCTCTCTCCCACTCTTACATCCGCTCTCCCTATATATGCCACATAAATCAAATTTTCCTATAAAATCTACAGTCTTGCGTTTCCAACTTAATTTGAGGGTAACCCATCTGTTCCAAAGATCTTAAATCATTAACAAGGTCGTTAATAGCCTCAAGTTATTGTTGTTTTCTTTGCCTTTTATGAATGACATCGTTGTATGATACAAGAGGTCATGCAATAAGTAGGCTCTTGTTATTTTAATTAATATGTCTGGCTGAGACTCGTGTATCAGTAGAAAATAAGAGGTAAAGATGACAGGTGAAATTTTGGAGCGTAGCAAGAGGTTAGGAAGGATACGAGAGCAGTGAGGGGAGAGAGAGAGATAAGATGAATGGTGAGGGAAGGAACTGAGGGGAGTGAGTTGAGGGGAAGAAAAAGGAGGGTAGAGAGGAAAGAGATGACCGAGGAGGGGAAAAATTCGTAAGTACATAGAAATATAGACTTTGTAGTTAAAAAAAATAATTTGGTTGTGCCACCCATCAAGTGAGTGAACGTTCAACCATAAAGACAGTAGTGGGCAGTGCCATCTTACTAGTGAGTGACCGGTGACACAAGACCTGCTAGTGCTACTATCTTAGTGTTGACACAACGTCTGCTAGTGCTACTATGGTAGTGTTGACACAACAGCTGCTACTTTTTTAGTGTTGACACAACGTTTGCTAGTGCTACTATGGGACACAACACCTGCTAGTGCTACTATGGTAGTGTTGACACAACACCTGCTAGTGCTACTATGGTAGTGTTGACACAACACCTGCTAGTGCTACTATGGTAGTGTTGACACAACACCTGCTAGTGCTACTATGGTAGTGTTGACACAACACCTGCTAGTGCTACTATGGTAGTGTTGACACAACGCCTGCTAGTGCTACTATGGTAGTGTTGACACAACACCTGCTAGTGCTACTATGGTAGTGTTGACACAACACCTGCTAGTGCTACTATGGTAGTGTTGACACAACACCTGCTAGTGCTACTATGGTAGTGTTGACACAACACCTGCTAGTTCTACTATGGTAGTGTTGACACAACGCCTGCTAGTGCTACTATGGTAGTGTTGACACAACACCTGCTAGTGCTACTATGGTAGTGTTGACACAACACCTGCTAGTGCTACTATGGTAGTGTTGACACAACACCTGCTAGTGCTACTATGGTAGTGTTGACACAACACCTGCTAGTGCTACTAGGGTAGTGTTGACAACACCTGCTAGTGCTACTATGGTAGTGTTGACACAACACCTGCTAGTGTTACTATGGTAGTGTTGACACAACAGCTGCTAGTGCTACTATGGTAGTGTTGACACAACAGCTGCTAGTGCTACTATGGTAGTGTTGACACAACACCTGCTAGTGTTACTATGGTAGTGTTGACACAACACCTGCTAGTGTTACTATGGTAGTGTTGACACAACGCCTGCTAGTGCTACTATGGTAGTGTTGACACAACACCTGCTAGTGCTACTATGGTAGTGTTGACACAACACCTGCTAGTGCTACTATGGGACACAACACCTGCTAGTGCTACTATGGTAGTGTTGACACAACACCTGCTAGTGCTACTATGGTAGTGTTGACACAACACCTGCTAGTGCTACTATGGTAGTGTTGACACAACACCTGCTAGTGCTACTATGGTAGTGTTGACACAACGCCTGCTAGTGCTACTATGGTAGTGTTGACACAACACCTGCTAGTGCTACTATGGTAGTGTTGACACAACACCTGCTAGGGCTACTATGGTAGTGTTGACACAAGGCCTACTAGTGCTGCTATTTAAAAGTTAAAATCTTCGGTCTGATATATGTCGTCGGACAGAAGTCTTCCGGATTATACATTGTCTGATGTGGTATTAACATTTCAATGCTGAGGTGAAAGCTGACTTAGTAAGCTAGTGGGAAGAAAGACTTTGTCAACTGACAGAAAGTACCACTGAGTGGGCTATTATATGATCATGAGCTGAGCCAGCAGAAATTTTCCCTGGTATAACGACGTGTATTTGGCGTTTTGGAGGCGTGGGAATGCAATGATAAGGCTTCCGAGGCTTCTTACTTTATTTGTATAAAGCGTGGGGTACACAAGCTGTGTGTCTGTGGGCCATTGCCCGGGTGGGCCACGCCTGCGAGAGAGAGAGGAGTAGGCCTGTTGTCTGAGTGTTGTCTGGGCGCCAAGTGAGGGAGAGGCAGGGTGTCGCAGACTGACGTGGGTATGCCTACAGGCTTGCCCTCTGGCGGAAACTATGGGAACTAGCATGTCGCGAAATATGAACTCAGCTGGCAGACAGCATGGCTGTC
The DNA here is from genome assembly GCA_009830355.1 of Cherax destructor. Classification (NCBI taxonomy): domain Eukaryota; kingdom Metazoa; phylum Arthropoda; class Malacostraca; order Decapoda; family Parastacidae; genus Cherax; species Cherax destructor. The sequence continues at coordinate 88,745 of WNWK01004522.1, read as the reverse complement.
TATGCAGACAGCAAGGCTGTCTACATCGCTCGGCCACGCGCCCATTGTCGACCCCAACCATGTCTGGCAGTAAAAAAAACTCGGGTCTCTCTCTCTCACAAGAACAGGTCACAGAACACGAAAGAAAAACACATATATACATAAACATATAGACATAGAAAAAACTTCCTCCAGAGAGGGAAGAAAAAAAAGGTGTGCTTCGTGGTCTAAGGCAGTGAGCGTCGATGCAGCACTGCACGCCTTCCTGTGTCTGGATACATACTGCAACACGGGAGACATAGCTGCGGCTGAGCTGTGACGTAACAGGGTACGGTCTCCTCTGGGAGGTGAAACAGACATCATAGTAGTTGCTGCAGGGTTCACTCAACCTGGGGCACAACCTGCTGGTGCCCTCGAGTGAGGCATCGTCAGTAGTCGCAACAGGACAGAACTGGCAAGCGACTCAGGAGGACATTCCTCAACTGGTACTGTCGCTGGAGCTGTTGCTGCTGGCGAGTGTGGAGTGAGTCGTGACAGGGACGACTCTGCGAAACATCTGGAGGTCGTAACAGCATACACCATAATGCAGTGAGGGGGCTAGCAGTCAAAGTGACATCATCTTTGTGCAGGCTGCTCACTGAAGCTGTGACACGAGGCTGACAGTCGCCTGCCAACAGGCTTAACTGCGGCTTGGCGAGTGTCATCTCTCGACAGTAGAAGTTATAGCAGAGGGCAGTGTAAGCATCCCCAGACTGGTCATCTGCAATAACTGGACTGACGGTCTAGGAGGTGAAGTGGAACGGTCTCGATGGGAGAATCGTCGTGGGTACGATTCAGCAAAGGCATCTACGAGCGGCGAACAATAAGAGCTTTCTGTACAGGCCGCTCGGACGCTCGTAACTGACGCCTGGACTGACAAATGTCAGCTGTCAAGCGCGCGGGGCGCGGGTCACACCGAGTGACAAAGTAACACACAGGTGCTACATAGGACACAAGAGAAAACTGCACACATACTACACATGTTGTACATCATAGCTTACTAGCAAATGACGCTTTTCTGTGTAAAAATCGTCACTAAGCAATACTCGAACATGTGAGAACACTGACTGAAGAAATAATTAATGAACACTCGACTTATATCTTCTCTCAAACTTCTCGAAAATAATGAAAATAAAATGCTCACTGTGAAAACTACAGCACTCGGGACATCATATGGGTGATGTCAGGAGTGACGTCGTGTGATGTCATGGAGTGACATCGGGAGTGACGTCAGTGGAGTCAGACAGCATGGTGGTGACGTCATGGGTTGATATGGCAGCAGACCACAGCGTGGCTTGGGATCTGGCTTAACCCACTTGGCGTGCTGATCACGTGGCTTGGTCACACGTGGCTTCGAGTGGTCTCTGACACTCTGATACACAGTTCTGGCAAGAATTCACAAGGAAATTTACAGAAAACAGCAGAGAGGGAGTGAGTGGAGTGTGTGGCGTACACTAGGGTGGGTGAGTATGACGAGACAGGGCCACACACCTACCTCCCTCACCCACAACACATGAGGAGACACGCTCACACTGGGAAATCACCACAAACTCACCTCTGAAGTGCTGAAATAGTTGTGCTGAGCTGAACAACAACAGTAGAACATGCTGGCAAGGCTGAGCACATGACTAAGAAACAGCATGGGACGCTGTGGCGTGAAGTCAGTGACGCCATTTCTCGGAGAATTAGACAAATTTCGGCCTGGATCCTGCATGTACCTGTGTCTGGATGCTGAGATTTACAGACACGACATCAGGATAACTCGTTGAGAGACGGATGCTTCTTGTAGAGACTGATGAAGTGGTAGATAACTTCATTTCTCTTCCTTCCCTCGCGGGCAAACACAACTGCTGTGAGGCACCGCTGTCACCATTTATAACGACGTGTATTTGGCATTTTGGAGGCGTGGGAATGCAATGATAAGGCTTCGGAGGCTTCTTACTTTATTTGTATAAAGCGTGGGGTACACAAGCTGTGTGTCTGTGGGCCATTGCCCAGGTGGGCCACGCCTGCAAGAGAGAGAGGAGTAGGCCTGTTGTCTAAGTGTTGTCTGGGCGCCAAGTGAGGAAGAGGCAGGGTGTCGCAGACTGACATGGGTATGCCAACAGGCTTGCCCTCTGGCGGAAACTATGGGAACTAGCATGGCGCGAAATATGAACTCAGCTGGCAGACAGCAAGGCTGTCTACATCGGTCTCCTGACCAAAAAAACAAAAAACTTAACGAATCCCCGATAGAGAGGACGTTAGATATAACTCAATAAGTAAATGTTGTCCCACCGTTTACGAATCCCAACGGATAAAAGTCGCATTCGGGAAAAAAAATCCTCTAGAAAATATTCCACATTGGGTAAAAGCCTCATTTGTCAAGTCCTCCGTGATATATGTCCACCGGGTAAAAGAAGCATTTCATGTATACGCCATTGAAAATGCGTAATTTAAATAAAAAAATTCCGTTGTTTACAACAACCATCGGTTAAGAGATATCACTAAATGAAATTGCCACCGACGATAACCCACTGCGATAAAACCGCGACTAGTAATAAACCTCCCACTGATTAATAGTGTTGACATTAATATAAATAATAATAATAATATAATTATTATTATTATCATTATCATTATTATTATTATTGTTGCAATAATTATTATAATAGAGAAGTTCTAAATTCATAAGAGAAATGAGGGAAATTTTACTTATATGAAATTTACCTGAGGACGTTCCCTGGGGGTCCCCCCCCGGCCTGATGCCAGAGCAGGCCTCCCAGGACGTTCCCTGGGGTTCCCCCCCCAGCCTGATGCCAGAGCAGGCCTCCCAAGACGTTCCCTGGGGTCCCTCCCCGGCCTGATGCCAGATCAGGCCTCCCAGGACGTTCCCTGGGGTCCCCCCGGGCCTGATGCCAGAGTAGGCCTCCCAGAACGTTCCCTGAGGGTCCCCCTCCCACCGACCTGATGCCAGAGCAGGCCTCCCAGGACGTTCCCTGGGGATCTTCCCCCGGCCTGATGCCAGAGCAGGCCTCCCAGGACGTTCCCTGGGGTCTTCCCCCAGACCTGATGCCAGAGCAGGCCCCCCAAAGGACGTTCCCTGGGGTCCCCCCGGCCTGATGCCAGATCAGGCCTCCCAGGACGTTCCCTGGGGTCCCCCCAGGCCTGATGCCAGAGCAGGCCTCCCAGAACGTTCCCTGGGGTCTCCTCCCCCGACCTGATGCCAGAGCAGGCCTCCCAGGACGTTCCTGGGGTCCCCCTGGCCTGATGCCAGAGAGGCCTCCCAGGACGTTCCCTGGGGTCCCCCTACGACCTGATGCCAGAGCAGGCCTCCCAGGACGTTCCCTGGGGATCTTCCCCCTCCCGGCCTGATGCCAGAGCAGGCCTACCAGGACGTTTCCTGGGGTCCCCCCCTGGCCTGATGCCAGAGCAGGCCTCGCAGGACGTTCCCTGGGGTTCCCCCCTTGCCTGATGCCAGAGCATGCCTCCCAAGACGTTCCCTGGGGGTCCCTCCCCGGCCTGATGCCAGAGTAGGCCGCCCAGGACTTTCCCTGGGGTTGCCCCCTTGCCTGATGCCAGAGCATGCCTCCCAGGACGATCATCCCTTGCCTGATGCCAGAGCATGCCTCCCAAGACGTTCCCTGGGAGTCCCCCCCAGCCTGATGCCAGAGTAGGCCTCCCAGGACGTTCCCTGTGGGTCCCCCTCTGTCTGATGCCAGAGTAGGCCGCCCAGGACGTTCCCTGTGGGTCCCCCCCTGTCTGATGCCAGAGTAGGCCTCCCGTTTATCGTCTGTTCAGCCAGGTAGTCGGTGCTAGTCACGTGCATTCCAGCGTTGGCACCTCAGGATAGCTGGATAGCTGATCAAGAATTGACTAGAGGAAATTATTACGTTCCCTCTTGACAACAGCCAGGGAGCTGTTGGCAATTTTCTTTACGCATGAAGCGTGGGTACTGAAAAGTCTTGGTCCCTTTACGGTTATTGGGTTGTCTCCTGCGTTTCAATGGAATGTTTTGCACGCACTGCCAAGCCTTTTGCTTTCGTAGGGAGAGATTTCACTGTGAAGGCTTCAAACTAATCCCTCCAGTATTTTCCAAGTGTAAATTATGATGTATCTTTCTCACCTACATTCAAGGGAGTACAGTTGGAGGGACATCAGGAGCGCCCAATTATTTACATGCTTGATTGAATTTTTGCTGGCAGTAAAGACGGGGGGGTAATCGTAGAAGGTGGTAAGTAGCTCTGGCTGTTTGGATCAAGAACATTTCACCAGCATCAAGGGACTTTCCCAGTGCGAGAGCACATCAGAGCTTACACAGCAGAGTGCCTGCAGTTTTTTATTAAACATAATTAAAAAAATTCACTTATGGCGTAAAACCAGGTTTGATCGAAGGAGGGAGAAGGTAACTCCATTACCTTGGATCATGAGCGCTTCACTAGCGTTATGATATTTTCTCTTTCCTTGAAGAGACGAGTCGTCATTAAACCTTGTCTCTCAAGGAGTGTCTTCATCAAGACGTTATCATGACATGACAAAGATATATATCATTGAGCGAAACGTTGTCTCAGACGAGGTTTCCCTATCCTGAGAGTCCTTGGACAATACCCGGACCGGGACCACGCCGGTGGAGCAAACAGGAAGTGTCGTGTGTGTCTTCTTACTCAGAGCAACACAAACCAAAACTCTCTTACATTTAGCTAACTAACGTAGCTGTCAGCAGCGCACTACACACACTATCAGCGCACTACACACACTGTCAGCGCACTACACACACTATCAGCGCACTACACACACTGTCAGCGCACTACACACACTAACAGCGCACTACACACACTAACAGCGCACTACACACACTATCAGCGCACTACACACACTATCAGCGCACTACACACACTATCAGCAGAAGAGTTAGCGCAGAGAATAATTTACGGGGAGAGTTGACCAATTAAATTTGTTTAAAAGTCAGCGCAACTATTGTTAAAGAGTACTGCTAGAGGAATAACATCAGAACATTCTCCAAGGGGCTATTGTTAGTGGGGCTTTTCTCGATAGAGTTGCTAGAGGAACAACATCACAATATTTTCCGAAGGGCTATTGTTACTACGGCTTCTCCCAAGACGAATAATACCAGTGAGAATATTATCCGAAGAGCTATTGTTGGAGGCTTTTTTTGATCATCCTGTTAAGATTGTGGTGACGAGGGAGGGGCTACGGAGGGGTTAAGGGGCACGTAAGTTCATTTTCTCCACTATATGTGTGGGATAAATGGTTATGAAACCGACAATTTGAAGATTGAGACACGTATGCAACGTATGGGAATCTTTATTAAGGAAACGTTTCGCCACACAGTGGCTTCATCAGTCCAATACAAAGTAGAAATGGGTAAGGAGAGGAGGACTTTGAGGTAATCAGTCCCTCAAGTCCCTGGAATCCATGTGTTCAGTCCATCACTCTTGTAGAAAGTACAGCATAATTACTACCGCATTTGCTTTGTCTGTTTCGTAAGGTGAAATCCAGGAGCTTTAATTAATTCATGGTATAACTTAACAAATCTTTGAGTACAATTGTGTTGCAGAGGTGTGAGCGACGATCGGACCTCAAAGATTTGTTAAGTTATACCATGAATTAAGGAAAGGTCCTGGACTTCACCTTACGAAACAGACAAAGCAAATGCGGTAGTAATTATGGACAAGGTAGATTACAGTGGAAAAATGAACATTAGAAGACTATTTCGTGCAGGTCTTTACTGTTTCGTACTGGTGTTGATTTTGTCTCGTGCAGGTGTTGCGTGACTGTTGCGCGCTGATGTTGACTGTCGCATGCAGGTGTTGACAATCTCGTGCAGGTGTTGACTGTTTTGTGCGGGTGTTGACTGTCTTGTGGTGGTGTTGACTGTATGTGGTGCAAGTGTTAACTGTCTAGTGCAGGTGTTGACTGTGTGCAGGAAGACTGGCGGCTTACACAGTATAAAATGTGCATACTGAAAAGAAGCGACAGTGACGAATTGTTGGAAGCTGAGCCACTGGGAGGGATGGGCAGGAGGAGAGCTCTAGTTGTCTTTTCCTGCTTGCCCCTTCCCTTAGTTGCCAACACCTGTTTCTTTAATTAGGCGCATATTGTGAACACAGATACAAATTAAAGGCCTGTAGTACCCGGCTGTAAGTCACAAAACAAAGAATCATCCAATAGTAATGACCTTTAAGGCCAACACCAAAGGTAGTTCGTTAAAACCCATATATTCCCACTCACACAAGAGAGACCAATATGTGTACTCGGCTAGCTAGTGAGAGACTGACTCCAGACCAGGGGTGTAAGTGGTTTAGGCAATGTGAACGTTGTTCTGTCTCTTGAGGCGGGAGAATGTGTCGCAGGATCTAATCTCGTCTGCCTGCAATTTGGTAAATACATATATGTCGTGCCGAATAGGTAAAACTTGCGATTTTGGCTTTAATACCAACGCAAATCTTGGCGAATAAGGCAAGCGAAAATTTGAGCATGCAATAATTTCGCAAAAATTCTGAGCCTAACGTAAAAAATATATTTCTTTGTGTCTGTTTATTATTAAATTATTGTAAACTTATCTAAAATATATTTAGTAGGATTAGGCTAAATTAAATTGCGCTTGTTATAATAAGGTTAGGTAAGTTTTCTAATTTTTTTGGTACAAAATTATTAATTTTTACATTACCATAAATGAAAAAAATATATCTTTAAACTAATGAGAATTTTTTTTAGGACAGTCTTAAGTGTAAATAAGTTCTTGCTAATTGACCATATATATATATATATACTACACAAGTATTGTACCATTGACATACATTGTTGATTATAGATGATTTTTCGTGAGAATTTTTTTTTAAATGAGTGGTGTGTTTAAGTTGAAGAGTAACACTGATTTTATTTGCTAAGTTATTGAAAGCTTAAACATATACTAGTAAGGGTCTCTAATGGTCATAATAAAGCTTTCAATGGAATTTAGATTTTTATAATATAGAGTTAGGGGTATATTTAGGACTTTTGTATTGTATTAACTTTTTAGGACCAAAATATATTTCATTATTTTTTTTTACAGATTTAGTATATATGTATTTATATATTAAAGTTCATAAAAATATTCTTGTTATTTTAACAACGGTTAGGGAACTAGTAATCAGATGGTTTGCTGTTATTCTTTCTGTAGGGTAAGTTGTCTGGGAGAAGATATAAGTTTTGAGCAGTGTATCTTCAGGCATCCTAGGGGAAGGTTGTTGCTCGCCTCGCTCCAGTTTGAACGTCTTTTGAAGTTAGCAGTGTCAGCATGAGCACTGGGGGTGTATGAGGGGCAGGTAGACGTCAGGATGTATGAGGGGCAGGTAGACGTCAGGATGTATGAGGGGCAGGTAGACGTCAGGATGTATGAGGGCAGGTAGACGTCAGGATGTATGAGGGCAGGTAGACGTCAGGATGTATGAGGGCAGGTAGACGTCAGGATGTATGAGGGCAGGTAGACGTCAGGATGTATGAGGGCAGGTAGACGTCAGGATGTATGAGGGGCAGGTAGACGTCAGGATGTATGAGGGCAGGTAGACGTCAGGATGTATGAGGGGCAGGTAGACGTCAGGATGTATGAGGGCAGGTAGACGTCAGGATGTATGAGGGCAGGTAGACGTCAGGATGTATGAGGGGCAGGTAGACGTCAGGATGTATGAGGGCAGGTAGACGTCAGGATGTATGAGGGCAGGTAGACGTCAGGATGTATGAGGGGCAGGTAGACGTCAGGATGTATGAGGGGCAGGTAGACGTCAGGATGTATGAGGGGCAGGTAGACGTCAGGATGTATGAGGGCAGGTAGACGTCAGGATGTATGAGGGGCAGGTAGACGTCAGGATGTATGAGGGGCAGGTAGACGTCAGGATGTATGAGGGGCAGGTAGACGTCAGGATGTATGAGGGGCAGGTAGACGTCAGGATGTATGAGGGGCAGGTAGACGTCAGGATGTATGAGGGCAGGTAGACGTCAGGATGTATGAGGGGCAGGTAGACGTCAGGATGTATGAGGGCAGGTAGACGTCAGGATGTATGAGGCAGGTAGACGTCAGGATGTATGAGTGAGGTAGACGTCAGGATGTATGAGGGAGGTAGACGTCAGGATGTATGAGGGCAGGTAGACGTCAGGATGTATGAGGGGCAGGTAGACGTCAGGATGTATGAGGAGCAGGTAGACGTCAAGATGTATGAGGGCAGGTAGACGTCAGGATGTATGAGGAAGCAGGTAGACGTCAGGATGTATGAGGGGCAGGTAGACGTCAGGATGTATGAGGGGCAGGTAGACGTCAGGATGTATGAGAAGCAGGTAGACGTCAGGATGTATGAGGGGCAGGTAGACGTCAGGATGTATGAGGGGCAGGTAGACGTCAGGATGTATGAGGGGCAGGTAGACGTCAAGATGTATGAGGGGCAGGTAGACGTCAGGATGCAAAGAGAAGGATGCTGCAAGCTGTGAGATAAGTATGCAATAATTATAGTGTTGAAGGCAAGAGGGAGGGAGGATGTTATGCTGTTTCTTGCATTGTGTGCTCATAAACTAGTCATAAGTATGTAGCCTACACATGTGATCATTAGAGTATCATTATTTTAGTTATAGAATAGATAACTTAATGTGCTAACCCTCTCAGAGCGGACAATAAGCTTGGTTACTATCAAGCTTTAGATAAAAGCTCTTAGGAAGAGCTGCAATAAATAACTGGACGAGTGTTGAAGTATAGTGTAACACACCAGACTTTCTGTGTAGCGACACCCGGTGGGCAGGGCTGATGACATCTTCTAAGAGGGTGACAGGTTGAAGGGGAGAGGGAACAGGGAGAGAGAGAGAGAGGAAGAGGGAAAAGGAGAACAGGAGGGAGAGGGTGAGAGTGAAGGGAAAGGGAGGAAACATAGAGGAAGGAGAAAGGGAGATGGTGAGGAGGGCGAAAAGGCAGGAAACAGAAAGGAGAAGAAAAAGAGGAGAGAAAAAAGTGTATAAAAGAGGATAATCAGGGAAGAAGAGGGAAGAGGGAAAGAGTAATAAAAGAGAGGGGAAGAGGGAAAAAAGAGAATAGAATGAAGGTTTAGTAAAACAAAAGACTAAGGAGACAGGAAAAGGGGTGAGACAGAGAAAAAAGAAGAGGGGTGAGGAAAAAGCGTAAAGGGAGATGGAAAGAGAGTAAGAGCCAGGAAGTGAAAAGTGTAGAGTAGAAAAGGGACAGGGGAGAGTGGGAGGAACTAGCGTGAAGGTGATGGAGTGGGCTAGAAGCCGGAAGAGATGAGGGTGAGGGTAACAACGAGAGGAAAGAGAGAGAGAGAGAGAGAGAGAGAGAGAGAGAGAGAGAGAGAGAAGAGAGAGAGAATGAGAGGTGGAGTAAAACAAAAGTGGAATTTTATTGAATTTTATTGTGCGAAGAAAAGTTACGAGGTGGTTATTGTGTGGTGCTTGAAGGGGGAGGCAGAGGAGGGGGGAGGGAAGAAAGAGGGAGAGGGAATACAGCAATTTGCAAGATAGCAGGGGAAGGGGGAGGACGGAGAAAGTGGAAGGTTAAAGAGTAAAGACAAATCAACACGTATAACATGATAAAGAAATTCATAAGAAAAATCAAGGAAACGAATACAGTAAAAATTAACCTACTACAGTATACAGCAGTACCAGGATTAGCCAACTACACTATACAACACTAACAGGATTAACCAACTACAGTATACATCACTACCAGGATTAACCAACCACAGTATACAACACTACCAGGATTAACCAAACACAGAATACAACACTACCAGGATTAACCAAACACAGTATACAACACTACCAGGATTAACCAAACCACAGTATACAACACTACCAGGATTAACCAACCACAGTATGCAACACTACCAGGATTAACCAACCACAGTATACATCACTACCAGGATTAACCAAACACAGTATACAACACTACCAGAATTAACCAAACACAGTATACAACACTACCAGGATTAACCAACCACAGTACCTGGAGTTTACCTGGAGAGAGTTCCGGGGGTCAACGCCCCCGCGACCCGGTTTGTGACCAGGCCTCATGGTGGATCAGAACCTGATCAACCAGGCTGTTACTGCTGGCCGCACGCAGTCCGACGTACGAACCACAGCCCGGCTGGTCAGGTACTGACTTTAGGTGCCTGTCCAGTGCCTGCTTGAAGACAGCCAGGGGTCTATTGGTAATCCCCCTTATGTACGCTGAGAGGTATTTGAACAGTCTTGGGCACATTACACTTATTGTGATGTCTCTTAACGTGCTAGTGGCACCCCTGCTTTTCATTGGGGGGATGTTGCATCGTCTGCCGAGTCTTTTGCTTTGGTAGGAGTGACTCTCGTGTGCAAGTTTGGTACTAATCCCTCTAGGATTTTCCAAGTGTATATAATAATGTATCTCTCCCGCCTGCGTTCTAGGGAGTACAGGTTTAGGAACTTCAAGCGTTCCTAGTAATTGAGTGGTTTATCGCAGTTATGGTGCCTGAAGGTTCTCTGCACATTTTCTAGTTCAGCAATTTCACCTGCCTTGAAAGATGCAGTTAGTGTGCAGCAATATTCCAGCCTAGATAGAACAAGCGACCTGAAAAGTGTCATCATGGGCTTGGCATCCCTGGTTTTGAAGGTTCTCATTATCCATCCTGTCATTTTTCTAGCAGATGCGATTGCTACAGTGTTATGGTCCTTGAAGGTGAGATCCTCTGACATGGTCACTCCCAGGTCTTTGACATTAGTTTTTCGCTCTATTGGTTGGTTGGAATTTGTTTTATACTCCGATGAAATTTTAATTTCCTCACGTATTCCATATCGGAGTAATTGAAATTTCTCATCGTTGAACTTCATATTGTTTTCTGCAGTCCATTTAAAGATTTGGTTGATGTCTGCTTGGAGTCTTGCAGTGTCTTCAATGGTGGACACTGTCATGCAGATTCGGGTGTCATCTGCAAAGGAAGACACGGCACTGTGGCTGATATCACTGTATGTCCGATATGAGGATGAGTAACAGGATGGGAGCGAGTACTGTGCCTTGTGGAACAGAGCTTTTCACCGTAGCCGCCTCAGACTTTACTCTGTTGACTACTGCTCTTTGTGTTCTATTTGTTAGGAAATTATAGATCCATCTGCCAACTTTTCCTGTTATTCCTTTATCACTCATTTGTGTGCTATTACACCATGGTCACACTTGTCAAAGGCTTTTGCAAAGTCTGTGTATATAACATCTGCATTCTGTTTGTCTTCTAGAGCATCCCAGGACCTTGTTGTATACAACACTACCAGGATTAACCAACTACAGTATACAACACTACCAGGATTAACCAACTACAGTATACAACACCACCAGGATTAACCAAACACAGTATACAACACTGCCAGGATTAACCAACCACAGTATACAACACCACCAGGATTAACCAACCACAGTATACAACACCACCAGGATTAACCAACCACAGTATACAACACCACCAGGATTAACCAACCACAGTATACAACACCACCAGGATTAACCAACCACAGTATACAACACTACCAGGATTAACCAACTACAGTATACAACACTACCAGGATTAATCAACCACAGTATACAACACTACCAGGATTAACCAAACACAGTATACAACACTACCAGGATTAACCAACCACAGTATACAACACCACCAGGATTAACCAACCACAGTATACAACATCACCAGGATTAACCAACCACAGTATACAACACTACCAGGATTAACCAACCACAGTATACAACACTACCAGGATTAACCAACCACAGTATACAACACTACCAGGATTAACCAACTACAGTATACAACACTACCAGGATTAATCAACCACAGTATACAACACTACCAGGATTAACCAACCACAGTATACAACACTACCAGGATTAACCAACCACAGTATACAACACTACCAGGATTAACCAACTACAGTATACAACACTACCAGGATTAATCAACCACAGTATACAACACCCAGAATTAACCAACTACAGTATACAACACTACCAGGATTAATCAACCGCAGTATACAACACCACTAGGATTAACCAACTACAGTATACAACACTACTAGGATTAACCAACTACAGTATACAACACCACTAGATTAACCAACTACAGTATACAACACTACCAGGATTAAACAACTACAGTATACAACACTACCAGGATCACACTTTGACAAGTGCGACCAAGGGATAATTGAACACAAAATGCTTGCAAAAGGAATAACTGGGAATTTGGGCAGATAGATATTTAACTTCCTAACAGATTAAACCCAAAGAGTAGTAGTAAACGGTGAATTCAGTGGCTACTTCAGTGAAGAGTTCTGCTCTCCAAGGCTCCTAACTCGCTCGGCTTCTCTTACTTCTTCCAATATCTGAAACAGACAGAGACGTAAATCATAGTACCGTATCGTCCTTCGCGGATAATACTTGAGTTTGAAAGCGGCATCCATGGGAGGCACTGCGAGCCTCCAAGCTGATACAAACTCGGTCTTCCATTGGCACACTGTCAACAATATGATGTTCAGTGAGGATAAATGTCGTTACTCCGTCGCGGAGGAATGGAGAAAATAAAAATAAGACGGGACTAGAAGACAAAGTCGAACCACTCAAGCGAACGTAAGTCAAATGTGAGATACCAGGGAGTGATAATGTCAGAAGATCTCACGTTCAAGAGCACAACAATGTTACCATCACGACTGCAAGGAAAATGATAAGTTGGATACCTAGAACCTGCAGAACAAGAGATGCCAAGCTAATGGTGATACCCTTCACAACACTTGTTATCGCTACACTGGATTATTGCTGTGTACTAATGACCCCGTGCAAGGTAGGTTATATTTCTGAGCAGGAAAATGTACAGAGAACCCTCATAATTTGTTTGAACTCAGACACCTAGATTACTGCGAGTGCTTGAAGTCTCTAGAACTGTACTCCTTAGAATATACTCTACGCGAGAAAGATAATTTACACCTAAAAAATACCGGAGGGATTGGTCCCAAACCTGTTCACCGAAATTACTGCTAATGAAGACAAGAGGCTTGGCAGACGGTGCAGGATTCCTCCAACGAATTACCAACAAATTCTCAGTTATCTTCAAGAAGAAACTCGACAGATTTCTCAAAAACAGTTCCTGATCAAATAGACTGTGGTGCATACGTTGGACTGCGGGGCGGTGACCCACTGGTAAACTCAGATACACTATACAACACTATCAGGATTACTAAACTATCCTATAAAGCACTGCCAGGATTACCCAACTACCAAATAGAAAACACACGTTACCCAAGTAGGATTGATTGCATCTCGTCATGTGTTGGTTCTGGACATCCTCTTCCACCAGTATTTCTTATCCCTGTTCATGCAAATCTCATGAGACAATTTTAAGAATAGTGTACAAGTGTAAGTGACTCTGTGATCACTAACAGCCTGATTACCTGAACGATGATCCAGCCTATGCCACATCTTTCACTGAATGACTCTCACGGGTTTAGCCCATCACGAAATGTAATGTAGGCCTTCCTGACTCACTCTTTTCCACTCTCCCTTCTTCCTCAATTTATATATACCCCATCCGTTTTCCAATCTATTCTTCCTCCTCTTCCCTCTCATTCCTCTCTTCCTTCTCTTCCTTCTTTCCCTCTCTTCGCCCCCAACCCTTATAGGGATTGAGTGTGATGGAGTACAACGGTGGAGTGTCGTGGAGAATTGAGTGTGATGAACTGGGGTAGTGTGTGAGTTAATGTGCGACTGAGGAGGGAGGTGGTGAGTGCTATGGAGAGGTGGTGGAGTGCTGTTGGGATAGGTGGAGTGCTGTTGTAGTGAGATGAGGTGTGTGGGTGAGAGTGCTTGTTGGGGTGGGGGTGAGTGCTTGTGAGGGTGGTGGAGTGCTTGTTGTGGAGTGAGGGGTGAGGCTTGTGATGAGGTGGAGGCTGTGGAGTAGGGTGAGTGCTTGTTGTGGAGTGAGTGGTGGAGTGCTTGTTGTGGAGTGAGGGTGGATGCTGGGAGTGAGGGTGGAGTGCTTGTTGTGGAGTGAGGGGTGGAGTGCTTGTTGTGGAGTGAGGGTGGTGGAGTGCTTGTTGTGGAGTGAGGGTGGTGGAGTGCTTGTTGTGGAGTGAGGGTGGTGGAGTGCTTGTTGTGGAGTGAGGGGGTGGAGTGCTTGTTGTGGAGTGAGGTGGTGGAGTGCTTGTTGTGGGTGAGGGTGGTGGAGTGCTTGTTGTGAGTGAGGGGGTGGAGTGCTTGTTGTGGAGTGAGGGTGGTGGAGTGCTTGTTGTGGAGTGAGGTGGTGGAGTGCTTGTTGTAGATGAGGGTGGTGGAGTGCTTGTTGTGGAGTGAGGGTGGTGGAGTGCTTGTTGTGGAGTGAGGGGGTGGAGTGCTTGTTGTGGAGTGAGGGTGGGGAGTGGGTGATGGAGTGAATGTGGTGGAGTGAATGTGGTAGGGTTAATTCTGGAATAAAAAATGTGTAGTGAGGCTGAGTGTTTATACAGTTGTGAGAGGAACCATGAAGGGTGGTAGGATTAAAAAAACTTGTAGATGGTGTAGCGAGTTACACAGGGAAGGACTTGTACAAGGGAACCATGAAGGGTGGTAGACGGAGTTACACAAGGGAAGGACTTGTACAAGGGAACCATGAAGGGTGGTAGACGGAGTTACACAAGGGAAGGACTTGTACAAGGAACCATGAAGGGTGTAGACGGAGTTACAAGGAAGGACTTGTACAAGGCAGCACAACGGTAAGAGGCACCTACACTGTGTAATGATCAGCGGACCTTTACGAGGAGATGGTCAGGGGACCTTTACAAGATAGTACAATGGTACTTACAGGGTCAGGCGGTGCAGAGGTCAGAGAGGATTACAGGAAGCAGTACAGTGGTCATAGGGACTAACAGAAGCAATTACAGTGGTCAGGGATGCAGAACAAAGTTTCAGAGTAAATAAATGTGGAATAAAAACCAATGTCCACACTTACAATAACACGAATTCACAATGATCGGAAATTCACTAAACTAAATGAAATAATAGAAGAATTTGGGAGTTGTCGTTAAGAGCGACTCCGTGCATAAAGCAAGGAATAGAAGAGGGACATAGGAAGGAAGCGAGGATGGAGGTTTTGGAGTGCACTAACACAGGTGTTGGAGTGCACTAACACAGGTGTTGGAGTGCACTAACACAGGTGTTGGAGTGCACTAACACAGGTGTTGGAGTGAGTGAGTGTTGTGGTGGTCGTGGAATTGTAGTAATCAGTGTGAAAATTCATTGTTGGGGAGTGGATTGTAGTGTTTAGGGTTGAGATGTGTAGTTAGTGGATGTGAGTTATCCTACAGTGTAGTGTGATGTATTAGGCCTGTGTCTCCAATATCTTCTTTGTGATTTAGTGGTCACCCCGCCAAACCACTGTCTGCCCACCTTACTCACCGCCCGCAGGTCACCCACCTGCTTGGATGCTTTCGAGGAGCACGTAAATAATGCTCCTGTTTAGCTTCCCGTGAAACGAATAGCCGCTATCTTCCTGTGGAATACTAAGGACAAGGCAAGCTGCCTCACCGTGTCTTGCTGCTTAGGAGACGCTCTTTCCAGAGGTGGAAAATCGGGTTTGTCTCACATTGTTTGTTCCACCTGCTCCGCCGGCCTTCCTGCCTGCCTGACTGTGCCCGTGAGTCATGGTTGCCATACATACTGTAGTGCCCCACCCATGACTGAGCTGCCTGTTTCCTGCCACCTGTTCAGCATTCCAGGAAGGGTTAAAAAATGGATATGAGTTGTTCTCAAGCCTGTCTTCTACTTGTGAGAAGGTGTTAAATGTATGGAATTATATGGCCTGTAACTGGTGCAGTGACCTGGGTCTTATACCGCATAGTTCAGTGGATCCTGGTACTGGTGTGGAATAGTAGTGTGGCCTCCCTACCTCCCTATCCCGCGTTTTAAATGTGGAGGGTGTGGTAAGTGGTTGATGTGTGTTGTGGAAATGTGACCGTGGGGTCGTGAAGTGGCCCAGGCGCTGGTAGCTTGAAAAAATGTAACTATTTTCTATGCAAACATAATTCGAAGAAAGTGACTAGGCACAATGGGTTATTAGAGACGTTAAAGCAGAGTAGCTAGCTGGTCGTGATTGCTGAGTAAAGTGGAAGCAACCTCTGGATCCACCAAGGTATTAGATTTAGAAGCAAATTTGGTAATACGATGTTGCATCCACAGAGGCACCTGTGTGGTGTCCCACTCTGTGGTACCTACTGATAACAAACACCTCGTCTGGAGGTGGAAGAAAAGTTGTGCGTATTTTTTTAGAAAGAAACCTCGTGATAGAAAATATTAGTAAGACACAAGCGATATTAAATTTTGTAGATGAAATGAAAAATATAAGAAGAAATCAATTATAATCCCTTGAGTTAAATAACTATTATTTTTTATGTAGTTGGTAATTATTGTTCTTTCAAGTAGATTTAATGTAATTTATCTTTAGTGTATTGTTATCAGTTATGCTCACTTTCTGTGTGAAATTGTAATTTTGTTTTATGTAACATATATGTTCGATATTTTTCTTTTCGTGTAATTCTGAAGGTAATTTTACTGAAGAGTTAAAAGTGTTGAAAATAATTTTGGATTGGTATTTTAGCTTATGAAAGGTCGTATTTGTAAGGGAAGGACAGGAATAGCCTTGTGTTTGTTTAAAGAAATCAAGAGGACTCCAGCGAGGTTTGTCTGTGCTTCTCTTTTAATCTCTGGTTCCTGATGCTACTGTTAGGAGATGGAAAAAGTCAAAGGTTATTTGAGTACTCTGTCAGTAATCTGTGAGTACGGAACTAGCCGATGATTGCACTTGGGAGAGGGAAAGTCTAGATGCCCTATAGAATCGTATGTTCTGTGAAGCAATTATGGCTCGATTTTTATAGGATCACCTAGTTACCATGGGTTGATCTTGATAGATAGTTACCATGGGTTGATCTTGATAGACATACTTGTGTGTCCCTTTGATAGTGTGTAACGGATTTAAAAACTGCAGTTGGATATTGTAGTATAATGTGATTATTTTTATGATTATTGTATATTCTTTTGTGTGTTGTAGGTTTTGAGATAGCTTCAAGGACTAACATAAAATAGTCTGAGAACTTAGTACAATCTTAGACTCCCCTAATTCTCAGATATGTTGAATGGGGAGAAGATATGATATGTATCGGTCCTGTGTTAATAATATCTTATTTGTTGCATGAGATAAGTCTCTTAGAAGTGCCAGTCTCTGACTTCCTTGTGTTGCTATTCGAGTCTCACCCTTAATTAAAGTTGCACTTGATCCTAATTTTCGATCTTATGATCACCAGGTGGTTCAGTTTTTCATGAGAAGTATACAGTAGAAGGGAGGAGGGAGCAGGGACTGCTCTTATAAGGTTGATAAAGAAGAGAATATATGGATTTGGTGTCTACCTACCTGGAGTTTACCTGGAGGGTATTCCGGGGATCAACGCCCCCGCGGCCCGGTCCATGACCAGGCCTCCTGGTGGATCAGGGTATGATCAACGAGGCTGTTACTGCTGGCCGCACGTAGTCCAATGAACGAACCACAGCCCGGCTGATCCGGCACTGACTTTAGGTGTCTGTCCAGCTCCCTCTTGAAGACAACCAGGGGTCTATTGGTAATTCCCCTGATGGCTTATTGTGTTTTCTCTTAGTGTACCAGTGGCGCCCCTACTTTTCTATGGGGGTATGTTACGTCGTCTGCCAAGTATTGTTTTCGTAGGGAGTGATTTCTATGTGCAGGTTAGAGACCAGAATATTCCAAGTGTAGATTATGATGTCTCTCTCTCGCCTGCGCTCCAGTGAGTACAAATCAAGTGCTTCCAGGCGTTCCCAGTAGTTAAGGTGTTTGATGGAACTTATACATGCAGTAAAGGTTCTCTGTACATTCTCTAGATCTGCAATTTCACCTGCCTTGAATGCGGATGTTAATGTACAGCAGTATTCTAGCCTAGAGAAAACAAGTGATTTAAAAAGGATCATCATTGGCTTGGCATCTCTTGTCTTAAATGTTCTCATTATCCATCCTATCAATTTCCTCGCAGATGTGATAGTGGCATTGTTGTGGTCCTTGAAGGTGAGATCTTCAGACATTACCACTACCAGGTCCTTCACATTGCTTTTCCGCTCTATTGTGTGATTTGAGTTTGTAGTATACTCAGTCCTAGCTATTATTTCCTCCAGTTTTCCATAACTGAGTAATTGGAATTTGTCTTCATTGAACATCATATTGTTCTCTGTTACCCATTGGAAAACTTGGTTTATATCTTCTTGGAGATTTGTCGTGTCCTCAATGGATGACACACTCATGCAGATCCTAGAATCATCTGCAGAGGATGATACGGTGCTATGGTTTACATCTCTGTCTATGTCTGATATGAGAATGAGGAACAGGATAGGGGCGAGTACTGTGCCTTGTGGGACAGAGCTCTTCACTATGGCATCTTCCGATTTAACTCTGTTTACCACTACTCTTCGTGTTCGATTGGTTAGAAAGTTGAAGATCCATCTGCCTACTTTGCCAGTTATCCCTTTAGCACGCATTTTGTGTGCTATTGCACAATGATCGCACTTGTCAAAGGCTTTTGCAAAATCTGTGTATACTTCATATGTATTTTGTTTGTTTTCCAGAGCATCAAAGACCATATTATAGTGGTCCAATAGTTGTGGAGGCAGGAGCGACCTGCTCTGAAACCATGTTGCCCTGGATTGTGCAATTTGTGGAAACCCAAGTGGTTTCTAATCCTGCTTCTTAGAACTCTTTCAAAGATTTTTATGATGTGGGATGTTAAAGCTATTGGTCTATAGTTCTTAGTTATTGCTTTACTGCCTCCTTTATGGAGTGAGGCTATATCCGTTGTTTTCAGTGACTGTGGAATCTCACCTGTGTCTATGCTCCTTCTCCATAGCATACTTAGTATGTATAAGTCATTTACCTTTAGCTCAATATTTTCCACTTTTCTGGTTAGCGATTCTTTCCTTGTTTCAGATAATCTGGCATTCTTGAGGAGCTCAGTGATTCTTCGCCTTCTCCTGTAGAGGGAGCGTCTCTCTTCACTTTACTTCTTCTCTTCTTTTTTCTTAGGGAAATATGCCTTGAACATACTTCAGCTACCAGGAAGTTGATCTTTTCAAGGCACTGGTTAGGGTCCATGTCATTTAAGATATCTTCCCAACATGTTTCATTTAGGACATAGTTTACCTGGTTCCAGTTGATGTTCTTGTTGTTGAATTTGGTAAAGGTACCCTCATAGCTATGTGCATTCTGCTGATCAGGACTCCTGTGCATGTAAGTCTGGACTTCGATTAGATTGTGATCAGAATTAGTTGTTTTTGATATTGTTATGTTTCTTACCAGGTCTTCATTATTTGTGAAAATAAGGTCAAGTGTGTTCTCCAGTCTTGTTGGCTCCACTATCTGCTGACTTAGGTGTGTTTGTTGCAGAAATTCAGCAGCTCATGAGTGTGTGACTTTTCATCTGAGCTGCCTCCAGGGATTATTTTTGTTACAAATTATTGGCTACATTCTTCCATTTTGTATGTCTTAGATTGAAGTCACCAAGCAGCAAGATGTTTGGGGATGGGACTGGAAGGTTTTCCAGACAGGAGCCAATTTTTGCTAGCTGTTCCTTGAACTGTTGGGAAGTTGCATCTGGTGGCTTATATACAAGTACAATGACTAAGTTTTGGTTCTCGATTTTTATTGTTAGAACTTCAACAACATCATTTGTGGTGTTCAATATCTCCGTGCAAATGAGCGACTCTTTGACATACAGGCCAATCCCTCCCCCCCTGTTCTTTCTGTCACATCTGAAAAGGTTGTACCCAGGTATCCATATTTCACTGTCAAAGTAATCTTTTGCTTGGGTCTCTGTGAAGGCTGCAAACATTGCATTTGGCTCCTCTAGAAGTCCACTAATGAAAGGTATTTTGTTGGTGGTGGATGGCTTAAGGCCCTGTATATTAGCAAATATAAATGAGGTTGTGTTGCATGTTTGTTGGGGGGATTTCGTTGTTGGCATCAGTAGTTGTGAGTTCGGAGGGGCCACTGGCTGTGCTTCCAGTCCATCAAGGCTCTAAGGTGATGGACTATTTTGGTTATCTCTTTCTATTTTCTTTCTTAATTTCCTACCACTAAAAAATCACTTGGAGTGGCGTTGTCGTAACTACCATAACTACTATGATTTGTTTTACGGGGTGTGTGCCTCCTGGTCCCTTTTAGGTGGTATGCGGGGCAGTTGGTATTGTAACATTGTTTTTCGAGGACTGAAGAATGACACATTTCAGAGTGGAAGAATTTGCAAGAGGTAGAACGACACACTCCTTTAGACAGGAGGTCGCACCATTTTTTAGGATGGTCAAAGTTGCATGTGCCATTTGTTTTCCCTGATATTCCATGCTTACAGATGCCCCAAACATAGAATTTGCACAATTTTGCTTTTGGTTGGATACAATTCGTACTGGATGTATTCTCAATCTGTGCAGATCCTAGAACTGCACTACAGTCCTCCATAGCCAAACCAGAGACACCACCATCTGTTGTCATGAGGCCAACATTTTCCCCAGAAAAGGACTCCTCTACTACATCTGTACTAAGGCCTATGACTTTGGTGGCTGTAGAAGTGTCTTTAACCGAATCCAGATTTGCACTATGGCTGAGGGCTGGGTCTGGGTCAGCCCTAGGGCTGGGGACTGAACTAGCTTTTTTTTTTTTTTTTGTTTCCTGTGTTTTTCCAGTGGGTGTCTGTTTATTTTTGGGTCAGTTGTTGTAGACTGGGCATTCTGTGTGTTAAACTTTACTCCTCTCCTATCCTCCCATGATCTATATATTCCGGGTAGACTACCTAATAGTTCCTCTTTGTTTTCATGCTTATTATTTATTAACCTCCTGAGTGCTTTCCTGATATCTGTCCATAGTTCCACATCCTTATTGCAGATCCATAAAAACACCTTTCTAGATGGATGTCATTTTTGGATGCAGTGTTTATTCTTGCATGTTTTTCTTGCATGTGATTCTGGATTTTTCCCAAGAGCCTTTTCACATGTCCCACAGGTATATTGCACTGCCATCCTGCCTGTATCCTATTTGTAAACTGGGTACCACAAGAACCTGATTTTCGCTTTACCTTTCTGCTCTGCACTCAGGTGTGGGGTGTTAGAGGGTCAATGCATGGGTTTGTGGGACGTAATGATTATGGAGACTTACTATACATTAAAAACTTTATATGGTGTATAACAACATACATCCTACAACAGATCTTATTTCTGCCATTTATCTTATCCTGGGCAGTTGTATGTGGTGGTGGTGGGTTGTTTTGGGTGGAGGTTGGGTTATAGGTGATGAGAGGTGGATCCGTGGACAGAGGGTATGGGTGCCAGTGGGGGGAGCCCATCCCCGCTGGTTGGGGTGGTCGGAGGCTTGGGGTGAGTGCAGCGGGGCCTTCCCACTGGGTTGGGGGATCGATGGTAGGAGGTTACCGGAAAGACACTTCACATGGTAGGGACACTTGGCTTATGCCTTTTCCTTCATTTTATGGTCACTTTATGTTTACTGTGTTTCCCTGCACATCAATGCCACCATCACTTGTTTTATTATTTATGACTATAGTAAATACTCATCCGTTATTTCCACTTCTCTGGACATCTGGCAGTAGTTCGCAGTGCCAGTCGATTGTAATATATTCCCATATGCTACACCATATATTTTATGCTATACTTGGGATTAATTAAGATTACCCTTAGCTACAAATTTAGTTCACCATGTCACTGCACATACATAGCCTTGTCATTCACTATGTTACTTATCTGATAGTTCAATATCTGTTTGTTTATTTCCACTTCTGTCGACACCTGGCAATAATTCACTAATGCTGGCTATAAATATACATATACAATATGCACTGGGAATTTGCAAGATTTTTGTAATCTACAATTTAAGGTCACAATATCACTGAACATTTTTTACCCTCATCACTCGCTATATTACTATGACGATGTGAGTAGCTATCCTTCGGTACACCATGACGTGACCCACTTAAGCCTATATCCACAGTAACAGCCGTTACTCTAGGCTGGCACTCTCCACTTGACACTGTAATCCATATTTTTTCTCTTCAGTGTTCACTGATATTCTTTTTATGTTGGTTTAAATGAGTATATGAACTTTATGGTTGCACACGCTTATTTTCCTCACTCTGTCCCCTCTGGCACTATCAAGGAAACACAATTTTGACGAAGCTCAACCACGCGTGGCTTTCCCTCACAACCCCTCAGCCTTGTAAGAAGTCCTGTGAACTTTAGTCTTAGGATCTGTGTGAGGAAGGACTGAACTCGCCTTTATAATGTGTTGGAATTTACTGGATATTGTTTTTTGGCATAAGTTTATTCTCTTCCCAGGTCTTAAACGTAATACCATTCATTCTGAATTACCCCTCCCCATCCCTCACCCATTATTTTATAACATGTTATACTGTTCAAGTATTAATAATTTACTGTAACTTCTTTAT
Organism: Cherax destructor; assembly: GCA_009830355.1. Classification (NCBI taxonomy): domain Eukaryota; kingdom Metazoa; phylum Arthropoda; class Malacostraca; order Decapoda; family Parastacidae; genus Cherax; species Cherax destructor. Next base: position 66,206 of record WNWK01004522.1, on the reverse strand, counting down.
TCTTTAATATATGTTTAACTTCCTTTAGATTTTAGTGCACACTTTCCATAGCTCCACCTGTATTGATATTTTGACTTTTTAATTGTTATGGGTAAGACCGATTATCATTGGAGTGGTGATTACTTCTCCGAGTGGTAAAATAATATTGTTCATCTACTCTGGCTGTGCTGAGAATGGCTTCAACTTTCCTAATCTGAAGTTTATAGATGTAAAGTGGATCACCCAAGAGGTTAAGTGAAGTAAAGAGAAATACTAAGTGGGGTTAAAAGAGTAGTTGATCTAAATCTCTTAAATAACAAAAAAGGCACAATACCGTGACTGGAACAATACACACACAACCCGCACATATAAAAGAGAGGAGCTTACGACGACGTTTCGGCCCGACTTGGACCATTTACAAAGTCACACTAACACACAGAGACAGAGGAAGGGTATTTATAGGCAGGCAGACAGGGGAGGGTACAAGAGAGTGGGGAAATGTAGGAGTAGTGGTAGTAGTGGTAGTAGTAAAGGTAGTAGTAAAGGTAGTAGAGTAGACAGTCATATGGGAAGGAGCACTGCTATGAGGCTAGCGGCCCGCAAGGGTACGAGAGGGAAGAAAAGCGAAAAATGAAGGAAAATACAAGGCAAAAGAAAGAACAGAAAGAAAGGAAAACCCAAGGAGAAAAAAGGAGAAGGGGAAGATAAGACAGGGAAGGAATCAGGTTAAGTCACGGGTGTTCTGAAGTTTAGAGCATTTAACAATGTAATGAGAGAGGAAAGCATCAACAGAGACAAAGCCAGGGCTAAGATTCATACAGGGAAAGTTGTGTATAAGGGAGGATTCAACCAGGCGGCGACTATGAAAGTTAGACGTAGGGTAGACAGTTTTAGCAGAAGACCAATCAATGGGATGACTGTGATCTCTGACATGACAGAAAAGAGCATTATTAGTGTCGCAAGCCTAACACTATTTTTGTGCTCCCTGAGTCTGTCAGAAAGAGATCGGCCAGTTTCTCCGAAGTACTGAAGAGGACAGGAGGAGCAAGAAATAGAGTAGACACCAGGAGAATCTGTGGAGGTAGGGGAGGTATGAACTAGATTAGTGCGAAGAGTGTTAGTTTGGCGAAAGGTAAGTTTGATGTCTAAGGAACGGAGAGAGTTGCTGAGATTAGAGAGACCAGAGATGTAGGGAAGGCAGAGGACTGGAGAGTTCTCAGGAGTAGAGGGTTTAGAGAGAAGAAAGTCCGTTTAGCACGAGAGAAAGCAGAGTCTATGAAATGGGAAGGGTAGCCCAGGCGGGAAAAAGAATTATGAAGAGTGGAAATTTCTGCTTCAAGAAACTGAGGATCACAGATGCGGAGAGCACGGAGAAAGAGGGAGATAAGAACACTCTTCTTGACAGAGGAGGCATGATAAGAGAAGTAATGAATGTACATGCCACTGTGCATAGGCTTGCGGTACACGGAGAAGGCAAAACCTGTAACTGAACGGTGGACATGAACATCAAGGAAAGGAAGCAAAGAATTAGATTCCCAATCAGCTTTAAACTTAATGGAAGGGGCAAGATTATTAAGAGCTATAAATACCCTTCCTCTGTCTCTGTGTGTTAGTGTGACTTTGTAAATGGTCCAAGTCGGGCCGAAACGTCGTCGTAAGCTCCTCTCTTTTATATGTGCGGGTTGTGTGTGTATAAATCTCTTATATTGTGATGAATAACAGTAGCCAACTATCTTGCCTCCCTTACTGAGGGTACGAAGACATGTGTAGTGGTGGGATGTGGGAGTGTAGTGGTGGGATGTGGGAGTGTAGTGGTGGGATGTGGGAGTGTAGTGGAGGGGCGTGAGAGGTGTTGACCTATAGCGTCAAGGGGTGGAACTGTAGTGGAAAATAGTGTGAAAGTACAGTGGTGGGGGTGTGGGAGTGTATTGGTGAGAATGTGAGAGGTGTTGACCTGTACTGCAGTGGCTGGGAGGGGTGGAGACCCCCGAGGCTGCAACATTGAAAACAACACGTTGTAAAGATTTAATCTAGTGTTGGTGAGTTAGAAGGACCTCTCAAGCAGGGACGGGTAGGAGAGAGAGAGAGAGAGAGAGAGAGAGAGAGAGAGAGAGAGAGAGAGAGAGAGAAAGAAAGTGAGAGAGAGGAGTGAGAGAGAGAGAGAGAGAGAAAGTGAGAGAGAGAGAGAGAGAGAGAGAGAGAGAGAGAGAGAGAGAGAGAGAGAGAGAGAGAGAGAGAGAGAGAGAGGAGAGAGAGAGAGGAGAGAGAGAGAGGTGAGAGAGAGAGAGAGAGAGAGAGAGAGAGAGGGGGGAGGCAGCAAACAGCAACTTCACTCTGACTGTAACCTTCTCCAGAACATCACTTCATCTGAGATCATTTATTCATAGGATGACTCGAACCTGGAACATGTTCGTACAACATAATGACATCAACATAATAAAATCAGTTGACCAAATGAAGTCGCTGGCCCACAGATGGCTTCAACTTCATCCTGTTTCCAATTTTTATGTCTCTTAACAATAAAAAGGCTGATGTATGTAACAGCTCTTAGCTTGTAAATAAATTAAGTTAGGAACACTTAACCTAACCTTATAAAACCCTGTGTAAAAAGGAGAGAAAGAGAGAGAGGAAATTATTGAGTAAGTGAGAGAGAGAAAAGGAGCAGAGGCAGAACATTGGAGTATGTAGGACAGATATCTGTCGTGCGACCTTAGGAAAATAGGGTCTTCAACACTCTAGTTACCACTGCTGTATAGAACACTGGTTATTAACCAGAGGCGCCTGTAACTTCCTCATCCTTCTGAGGATACTAAACAGAACGACTACGAGACTGTAATGAGTAAACTGAATATTTTCATCCAAGAAACTAGAAACGTTGTCAGCCTTCACCCAAAAAAAAAAATCCAGTTTGGATAAATCGTACTTAAAATAGAAATTATGTTAGTTTTCCTTCAGTCGATGAGGCTGCTGGTCAGATAAAAAAGAACTGCCCACCGCAAATATCATTTGCAATAATTGATAGTCTTTTTCAGAGTACTTAAGGATGGATATGGAACCCGTTTATTTTAAGTCTGGATTCTTTGGACGAAAGTGAAATAGTGAAAAATGTTCATGGTGAACTGAAAGAAACTGAAGGAAACTGAATGGAAATCGAGACAATGACGGTAGAAACCTTGTAATATGCACAAATCAAAAACGTTCCCAATTAGCCAAAAATACTTTGGGGATTCTGATGCCACTTGCCACCACCTCCTGTTGTGTGTAATGGTTTACACTCTCACAGACCTCCAGATAAAGCTCCTTTAGTCTACAGCGGCTTATCAGTCCAGTTAAATTTTGAGGGGCCATAATCACTTTGCATTACCAGTTTTTTTTGGATAATTATCACCTTTCATCAATAAAAGTCTGAGGGTTATTCTAAAACAAACCATCATTAACCTAGAAAAAAGTTACAGCGATATTATAATGGACTGGTAACCACCTTTTTTTCTAAAGTACGTCAAGAAACAGGACAAGTGTTTCCTGACGCGGGTTATTAAAAAATATTACAGTAAACACGTCATTTTTCATACAAACTTGAAATGTTATTCCCCTTGGAATAACATGGCAATTCATTGGAGCAGCCTTGTAAGGTTCAGTATGGGAGATAACATACACACTGCCTCGTGGCCAGCATCTCAGGGAACAGCATCTCAGGGAACAGCATATCAGGGAACAGCATCTCAGGGAACAGCATCTCAGGGAACACCGACTTTAAGCAAATCATTTACGGTTGTCTTCTCCAGTGACTTGACACACTGCAGCAACTGTGTAAGTTACTTTAGTAACATTTAATGGCACAGTAAGTTAACACCAGAACAGTCTGGTATATATACCCAGAAGAAACAATGGTGGTCAGACATATTTGCCAGCAAGAGAGCGAGAGCGAGAGCGAGAGAGAGAGAGAGAGAGAGAGAGCATGGTAGGTCTAACACTCATACACTGCATAAACAAAAAAAGCATCATACTGTTAAAATTAGAATAAACATTTAATATTCTTTGTTTTTCTACTCTCGTAAATATCATTTATTATTTATTTTACATAATATATTTTTCACCAAAATATGTAATTTCAAAATAGTATTTACAATACACATAATCCTTATTCTCATTGTGGATTGTCTGTGTATTATATCCAAGTTCATTAACAAGATATATTTCCTTTGGATATACAAGCAAGACACACCTTCATAGTCGAAAATTATCATAAAATATTAAAGTGTTACATAATAGTAAATCATTGCATTAAAATACAGATCCACGTACATTGATCTGAATTCAGATGACATCCACATGACAGTGTGAGACAACTGTCTCAACACTGAGTTAAAAAATAAAGAGTTTAAAACGTCTCGATGCAAGTGATGCCATGCAAGTGATGCTGTGCAAGTGATGCCATTCAAGTGATGCCATTCAAGTGATGCCATGCAAGTGATGCCATGCAAGTGATGCCATTCAAGTGATGCCATGCAAGTGATGCCATTCAAGTGAACCATTCAAGTGATGCCATTCAAGTGATGCCATGCAAGTGATGCCATTCAAGTGAACCATTCAAGTGATGCCATTCAAGTGATGCCATGCAAGTGATGCCATGCAAGTGATGCCATGCAAGTGATACTATGCAAGTGATGCCATGCAAGTGATGACATGCAAGTGATACCATGCAAGTGATGCCATGCAAGTGATGCCATGCAAGTGATGCCATGCAAGTGATGCCATGCAAGTGATACCATGCAAGTGATACTATGCAAGTGATGCCATGCAAGTGATGCCATTCAAGTGAACCATTCAAGTGATGCCATTCAAGTGATGCCATGCAAGTGATGCCATGCAAGTGATGCCATGCAAGTGATACTATGCAAGTGATGCCATGCAAGTGATGACATGCAAGTGATACCATGCAAGTGATGCCATGCAAGTGATGCCATTCAAGTGAACCATTCAAGTGATGCCATTCAAGTGATGCCATGCAAGTGATGCCATGCAAGTGATGCCATGCAAGTGATACTATGCAAGTGATACCATGCAAGTGATGCCATGCAAGTGATGCCATGCAAGTGATGCCATGCAAGTGATGCCATGCAAGTGATACTATGCAAGTGATGCTATGCAAGTGATGACATGCAAGTGATACCATGCAAGTGATACCATGCAAGTGATACCATGCAAGTGATGCCATGCAAGTGATGCCATGCAAGTGATGCCATGCAAGTGATGACATGCAAGTGATACTATGCAAGTGATGCTATGCAAGTGATACTATGCAAGTGATACCATGCAAGTGATACCATGCAAGTGATGCCATGCAAGTGATGCCATGCAAGTGATGCCATGCAAGTGATGCCATGCAAGTGATGCCATGCAAGTGATGCCATGCAAGTGATACTATGCAAGTGATACCATGCAAGTGATACCATGCAAGTGATGCCATGCAAGTGATGCCATGCAAGTGATGCCATGCAAGTGACGACATGCAAGTGATGACATGCAAGTGATGCCATGCAAGTGATGCCATGCAAGTGACGACATGCAAGTGATGACATGCAAGTGATGCCATGCAAGTGATGCCATGCAAGTGATGCCATGCAAGTGATGCCATGCAAGTGATGCCATGCAAGTGATGACATGCAAGTGATGCCATGCAAGTGATACCATGCAAGTGATGCCATGCAAGTGATGCCATGCAAGTGATGCCATGCAAGTGATGCCATGCAAGTGATGCCATGCAAGTGATGCCATGCAAGTGATGCCATGCAAGTGATGCCATTCAAGCGGATATTTCTGAAAAAAGTAACATTGTTTCATGACTAATAAACGTCAACAACAACATTAATTAAAAACGACAAATGTAGTTTTTTTCTGTATAAAACTTAAATCATTGAAATTCTTATTCATAATAACTGTGTCATTGATCTACTTTACTTTCATAGTTTTATTTCTGTCAAAATAAACAGATTTTCTGAAAGGAATTAAAGATTTATTACAGTTATTTATGAGAGCAAGTAGGGGTACAGGCACTTTATAAGGTCAACACCCGGATAGCTAGCGATGCCCGAGAATCTGGTGACACCCGGTATCTAGTGATACCCTCCTATTTAGAGATACCAGGGTGTCTAGTGGGTATCATTCGATATCTGGTATATGACGACAGTAGGGTATTTGGCAGTACGAAGATATCTAGTGATACCTGGATATCAAGCATCACCCGCTTATCTGGTGACACCAGGGTATCAGTGCCATGGTGTGTACCGATACTCTGCTATTTAGCAATGCTCTGGTATCTAGCGATTCTCTTGCATCAACCGATACCTTTGGTATTGAGCAAATACTCTATCAATAACACCTGTAAAATAATACTAATATTAATTATGCGATACGGACAGTGTAAGAATTCTGAAGCATTTATATATTAATTTTTATCAGTGTTCTTAACCAGAGGTGCCTGTATCCCATGGGGGTATGAGCAAGCAAAATTGGGGTATTGACTGAACTGTGCAAGCTGAACACTTCCATCCATGGAACAAGAATGAACAATCATTGCCAGGGAAAAGTTATCAGTTATCATCCAAAGACTTACAATTTGGATAAATCACAATGAGAACGGGAATTTTTTTTCTAATTCCCCCTTCCCTTTTATTCGATGAGGCTGTTGTTGCTTCAGTGGAAGGCAGCGTTTTGTTCTATGGAACGCTTTATCAAGTCAAAAGGAAAACGCAGCCCCAGTAATAGGTTTTTCTGCAGTTTTTCTCACTGCTGCTACCACCAGTAACACTGTTACTACTGCATCTGTTGCTATGCCTTGGGAAGTATATAGCCAGCTGGTATATACGTGGCCCGGGAATAATAAAGTCTGGATTCCATTCGTTGCAGCCACCGCATTATGTCTTATTAAATTCCATATCTACCAAATGCTTGCCTATTTGTTTTTTTTTAAACTACTGAATTATATTTGTATTTAGAGCTTCAGTGGTCATTCTGTTCTATTGTTGCATTAACATAAAAAACTTTGCACGCGTTTGTGTGGCTTCTCTTGCCTCAACGTTTCAAGCCGTCATTTTGTAGTATTGAATCCCGTACACTGCGAATTGGTCTTAGTGTTTGATTGCATCAAATATATTCAGAGGGAGAGTGGGAGAGATGGAGGGAGAAAAGGAAATAGGAAGGGAGGGAAAGAAAAAAAAGGTAAAAGGGCGGCTGGAGGAAGAGGAGAGGATAAAATGGAGAGAGAGAGTAGGTGGGGAAGGAGGGATGGAGACAGGAAATAAGAGAGAAAATTAAATAAAAAGATAAGGGGAAGGGATAGGGAAGGAAGGAGACCGATAAAGAAGCATAGAAGAAAGAAAATTGAGTTTAATTCCAATATGAGTCTTAGCGCAGGAAATCTGAAGGTTTTCACTAGAGTTTGTACCAATTCAAAATACCTTGTGAACGTAATAAGCGCTTAAGGCGCACATTCATGTAAACAAAACACGTCTGTACATCCCTATGGCAAATATGCCAACTAATAACTATTAACTTGTCCAATAATATTTGTGAAAAATATATACGCATCCATAATTTCTCCGAGGAGAAGGAAATTCAGAAATTTTCGTTCAAGGTTAGAGCAAATGTTGCATTGTCAAACATAATCATAGCAAATATAATAGCATTTGTACCAGGGTAACACCAAGAGTGAAAGTACGAGCACTCTGGCTCTGCTACTTCCCCAGATTGCATAAAAGCTTTCTCTACTTTCTCCTAACACAGTAACTTTTTATTACACTTTAAAATTCATAGAAACGTTATTTACATGGCCATATGCATAATTTTACCATTCCATGTATTTGGCAACGGCCCATTGTCAATGAGTGACGTGTATACATGCGATAAACAATGTATTCCTTCATGGAACCAAAAAAGTCTAGCCAGTTTTATGTCATATACTTCAAGACATTAGGGATACTGTCATTTCGGATTAATTTTTATGCGCTATACAGAGTAAATATTTCGTGGTCTGAGCATCAAGAGAGGAAGGAGCAAAATAGGATGACTAGGAGGGTGAATAAATCTAGGGTGGAGAGGAGGGGGAGGGGTCATCCTAGAAAAGATTGGAGGAGTGGATAAAGGAAGATGTGTGGCCTTGTGTGGGCGTGTTAGACAGGAGTGGAGGCAAGTAGTTGTTATGATTTGACGTGTAGTTGGAGTGCAAGCGATGTGACATTTGTGAAGGGATTCACAAAAACCGGTTAGCAGGTGTGTATGTCATGCCGAATAGGTAAAACTTGCAATTTTGGCTTAAATAGCAACGCTTTTCTTGCCGAATAAGGCAAGCGAAAATTTGTGTATGCAATAAAATTTCAAAAAAATTATTCTGAACCTTACGAAAAAAATATATTTCATTGTGTTTGTTTATTATTAAATTATTGTAAATGTATCTAAATTATATTTAGTTGGATTAGGCTAAATTAAATTGCGCTTGTTATAATAAGGTTAGATAAGTTTTCTAAGGTTCGTTTGATGCAAAATTATGATTTTTTTGCATTAACATAAATTTTAAAAAATATATCTTTAAACGTATAAGAGAAAATTTTAGAAAGGACTTAATTTTAAATGAGTTCTTGCTAATTGATCAATTTACCTATTCGGCACGACATATATATATATATATATATATATATATATATATATATATATATATATATATATATATATTATTTAACAAACCAGAAGTATCCCACCGAGGCGGGGTGGCCCAAAAGGAAAAACGAAAGTTTCTCCATTTAAATTTGTTAATATGTACAAAAGGGGTTACTAGCCCCTTGCTCATGGCATTTTAGTCACCTCTTACGACACGCATGTCTTACAGAGGAAGAATTCTGTTCCACTTCCCCATGGAAAATATATATATATATATATATATATATATATATATATATATTATATATATATATATATATATATATATATATATATATATACCTCTGGTACAAATTGTGGGACCCATAGCCTCGGAGAAGTGGATAAAAGGCTTCAAGGAAGAATATTTGGATTTCTTCCTGAAGCCATTTGAATATTCCACTTCCCCTACCACCCCATCTTTTTTTTTTTTTTTTACCAATAGGTATATTTTATTACATAATATGGTACAAAAGATTTAAGAGATACATTGTTGATATAAAGGTTGGCATATACAGTACACGAGGTGTGAGAGATACATGTCTAGTACATATTGTTACATGTTTGTCACTGATTATATATATATATATATAGAATATATATATATATATATATATATATATATATATATATATATATATATATATATATATATATATATATATATATATATATATATATATATATATATATGTTTGAGGAGTATATCACAGAGAGAAAAAAACACAGAAATACCTGAGTATTTTCATGTTCTTACAAACACATTTTCAGGAGCGATGGGGAGGGGGGTGGAGGGGGTAGTGAGAATCAAGAAACAAAGGAAACGCATTTCAAACGTTCGTAAGTTGGACTCCCTCAAGTTTAATATTTAATTATAGGAACATATGAGGCTAAGCATGTCCCTCCCAAGACCCAACCTTTCCCATTCACGCATTTGTTCACCCTATTTATTATTATTTTCTAAGCTACTTACGAACGAAGGAGAACGTCAGGAGTCCTACTGGACCACCCTATGTTGGTCCATTTTAGGTACATATGGGGGTTGAGTGGGTGGGTGGTGGTAGTGATGGTTGGTTGATGAGTGGGTGGTGACGTTTGTGATGGGTGGTAGAGAAGAGGGTGGTGGTTGTGTCGGTGGTGGTAGACGGGAGGTGGTTGAGAAACAGCATGGGAGCGGCTCACTCATTTGGTGTGTTATCTGTGTGTTATCTGTGTGTTATGTGGCTGCGTCGCGCCGACACACCGCCGCTGCACCTTAACGTGGCTTTATGGTGTGTAAGTTAGTCGGATATTTAGTGTTAATTGTTGCAATGTGTAGTTACGTACAACGTAGCGGTAATATTCTGTACCCACGACTGTGTCAGGTATAACCACACCCCGTACCCACGACTGTGTCAGGTATTACCACACCCCGTACCCACGACTGTGTCAGGTATAACCACCCCGTACCCACGACTGTGTCAGGTATTACCACACCCCGTACCCACGACTGTGTAGGTATTACCACACCCGTACCCACGACTGTGTCAGGTATTACCACACCCCGTACCCACGACTGTGTCAGGTATAACCACCCCGTACCCACGACTGTGTCAGGTATTACCACACCCCGTACCCACGACTGTGTCAGGTATAACCACCCCGTACCCACGACTGTGTCAGGTATTACACACCCCGTACCCACGACTGTGTCAGGTATTACCACACCCCGTACCCACGACTGTGTCAGGTATAACCACCCCGTACCCACGACTGTGTCAGGTATTACCACACCCCGTACCCACGACTGTGTCAGGTATTACCACACCCCGTACCCACGACTGTGTCAGGTATTACCACACCCCGTACCCACGACTGTGTCAGGTATAACCACCCCGTACCCACGACTGTGTCAGGTATTACCACACCCCGTACCCACGACTGTGTCAGGTATAACCACACCCGTACCCACGACTGTGTCAGGTATAACCACACCCCGTACCACGACTGTGTCAGGTATTACCACACCCCGTACCCACGACTGTGTCAGGTATAACCACACCCCGTACCCACGACTGTGTCAGGTATTACCACACCCCGTACCCACGACTGTGTCAGGTATAACCACACCCCGTACCCACGACTGTGTCAGGTATTACCACACCCCGTACCCACGACTGTGTCAGGTATTACCACACCCCGTACCCACGACTGTGTCAGGTATAACCACACCCCGTACCCACGACTGTGTCAGGTATTACCACACCCGTACCCACGACTGTGTCAGGTATAACCACACCCCGTACCCACGACTGTGTCAGGTATTACCACACCCCGTACCCACGACTGTGTCAGGTATACCCACACCCCGTACCCACGACTGTGTCAGGTATTACCACACCCGTACCCACGACTGTGTCAGGTATAACCACACCCCGTACCCACGACTGTGTCAGGTATAACCACACCCCGTACCCACGACTGTGTCAGGTATAACCACACCCCGTACCCACGACTGTGTCAGGTATTACCACACCCCGTACCCACGACTGTCAGGTATTACCACACCCCGTACCCACGACTATGTGAGGTATTACCACCCCGTACCCACGACTGTGTCAGGTATAACCACCCCGTACCCACGACTATGTGAGGTATTACCACCCCCGTACCCACGACTGTCAGGTATTACCACACCCCGTACCCACGACTGTCAGGTGTTAACACTCCAGAGTGGAGGGATGGATGGTTAAGAATTGCCTTATAGGTGGGTGTGGGGTTAAGGGTTGCCGTATGGGTGGGTATGGGGTTGAGGGTTGCCGTGTGGGTTTGTGTGGGTTTGGGCGTGCATGGGTGTGTTCCTTCGACTTTAGTCTCAACGACTGTTACTTAATTATTCCTGTTTGTCGGAGTCTCGGCTAGTGTCCCTGTCTTAATCTGCATTCCTGCAGTCATAGGAAACCTTGTTCAGTGATTAGTATCCTTGTTTCTTAATTTACAGTCATGGTGAGGGTTAGCTCAGATGGAAATCGTTAGGTCAGTGGTTAGTGTTCGAGGATAAATTTAATAGTTTCATTATGTATCCCATCCAGAGGGAAATTACAATGGAACGTACAGGGCCAGGGACTGGGCCCTAAAGTATTGATAGCTGGCAAGTTAGAGTGATAATGAAATGCTTAAACATTAATGATCCGGTAACAAGTGGAGTCAAACCTGATGCCACTTTTCACCTCTTAATAAATACTTCATGACTAATTGTCCAATATCAGGGAGGAGGAGGATTCGTGGGACCAGCGAATTCAACCCAGATAACCCAGTGGTTGCTGCTGCCACCACCAACTTTGGGATCACCGCTAACCAAGAGATAGATCATCTTTGCCAGGATCAGTATAAAGGAAGAGCAACTGTAAGGAGTCGGCTTCGTCTATATATAATTAGATACAATATATTTGTATTTACTGAGGTGATGTTTCAGTCCTAGATATACAAATATTCATAACTGTCAGTATTTGATACACCTTTCACCTAAATAAATTAGACATATGTCCAACACTTGGGTATCTTTACTGAGGAAATGTTTCGCCACACAGTAGCTTCATCAGTCCATACAAAGAAGAATGGTGAAGAACAGGAGGAGTTTGAGGTAATCAGTCCCTCAACCTGGAGTCAATGTAATCAGTTCATCAATCTTTTCAAGGTGAAAGGTGTTTCAAATACTGACAGTTACGAATATTTGTATATCTAAGACCGAAACGTCTCATTAGTAATCTTTTCAAGATTGATAGACTGATTACATTGACTCAAGGCTGAGGGACTGATTACCTAAAACTCCTCCTGTTCTTCACCATTCTTCTTTGTATGGACTGATGAAGCCACTGTGTGGCGAAACGTTTTCTCAATAAAGACACCCAAGTGTTGCACATGTGTCTAATTTATCAACTTGTCGGTTCTCTGAATCATTTATCTACATTTCACCTTCTAGTGCGTCATTTTAGGTTCATTCCTTGTCTTTACCATGCGTACGTCTTATGATGTAATATCTGTGGTTAACGTGAGTGTGTAAATGCAAGTTATATCTGCTTTATCTCACTTCAGTTCTAGTGTAGAGTCTGCCCTTGCAAACCTTGGCAATGCCATTGAGAATTTTGTGCTTCGTGTTTGTATTTTCGTTGTTATTCATTCCTTCAGTGATGTAAGACATTCCTTCAGTGATGTAAGACATTCCTTCAGTGATGTAAGACATTCCTTCAGTGATGTAAGACATTCCTTCAGTGATGCAAGACATTCCTTCAGTGATGTAAGACATTCCTTCAGTGATGTAAGACATTCCTTCAGTGATGTAAGACATTCCTTCAGTGATGCAAGACATTCCTTCAGTGATGTAAGACATTCCTTCAATGAGGCAAGACATTCCTTCAATGATGTAAGACATTCCTTCAGTGATGTAAGACATTCCTTCAATGATGTAAGACATTTCTTCAGTGATGTAAGACATTCCTTCAGTGATGTAAGACATTCCTTCAATGATGCAAGACATTCCTTCAATGATGTAAGACATTCCTTCAGTGATGTAAGACATTCCTTCAATGATGTAAGACATTTCTTCAGTGATGTAAGACATTCCTTCAGTGATGTAAGACATTCCTTCACATCATTAACTTCACATCATCTGCAAACAGGGATACCTCTGAATCAATCCCTTCCGTCATGTCGTTCATTTATACCAAAAACAGCACCGGTCCCAGGACCTGTGGAACCCCGCTTGTCACAGGCGCCCACCCTGACACCTCGTCACGTACCATGACTCGTTGCCTTACTGTCAGGTATTCTCTGATCCATTGCAGTGCCTTCCCTATGTGTGTGTGTGTGTGTGTGTGTGTGCATCATACAATTTAAGACAGGGCCTCTTCCTGCAATTTTTTTTTTAAATATTTTTTTCTAAAAAAAAAAAAAAAAAAAAAAAAATTAACTGTTTAAAGTTTGTTCTTAGAATTTTTCCAAGACGTGTTATCTGAAATTATTAATTTCACCTGAAGACATTTTTGTTTCAATTATTAATTCATTTGTTTTGTTTTCGTGTATACAATTCATTGCCATGCAACTGTCTGGGGCAACAATGGGATGTTAGAAGACAATTTATAGCCCTTTGAAGACAAAAAGCACATTATTTTTTTTGCTGGTTATCTGGCAAGTATATGGCTGTTCTTATGTCTAGCTTTATTATTTATCGAAGAATAATTTTTTCTCTCATATTATGCAAGAAGTCATTGTTCTTTAAATTCATATCAAGATTTTTATGACTCAATTTTTTTTTTGAAGCGAATAATTCAGTTTTTAATTCGCATCTTCCATTTTTTTAAAGTTCAAGATGATACATTTTCATACTTTTGTATATATGATAAATTCAAGTAGTCCTTTGTTTTTTTTTATCTCGTGGCATCAGCTGCAAAACTTTTTCCTTTGTGCACTTTTGCTATATACTAATTCTTTTTATTTACGTATCCTCCCTCGTATCCAACGAATCTTTCAAAATACGCCTAAGGTCTAGCCTTAGGCGTATTTTTTTATATTTTTTTACTCACACATTGTCAGTAAAAACTATATAAAAATCGGACAGTAAATAAATCGCTAAAGGAAGGGTAGGCCTCCCCCTTCAATCATTCCACTTATTTACAAAATAATTACTTTTTAATGATCTACCGGTATTGCCTCTTCCCCAGTTTGCCAAAAATGGCCTTCTGTTATCCCTGTTGGCAGTACTATATAGTGTTCCATATATTAGTTTCGCATCCCTGATGCTTTAGCATGTACTTAAAATTTCTATCTGCGCCTTTTATCAGTAAGCACCGGCACGTCCATCATTTTCCATTGCTTAGTACCTGAGATAACAGCCGACATCATGTATAGGGACAGGAATTGCGAATGAAGCTTTTGTTTGGGAAACGACGTCTTGCTTGTATTCATCTTTCTCAAGGTTTTATGAAGGTCAAGCCTGAACGAAACGTTTTCTAAAGTAAAGTCTTGTTTTGCAATACTTGTTCATACAGTCACTGTCAATATTTCTGTCACATTCTCGTTGTTTACCTCTGGGAACCACTTAGCATCGTGTCTTCAGATTTTTTCATTGGCTCTGTTAAATTTTTGGTGGGAGGTGAACACTGCACCACTGCTCCATATTTCATGCTGGGTCTGACGTGCGACGCTTACACATCCTTGTCTGTCTGGTAGACCATGTGTCCTCGTCTGTGTGAGAGACCACCACCCCTCGTCTTTATGGGAGACCACGACCCCTTGTCTTTGTGGGAGACCACAACCCCTCGTCTTTATGGGAGACCACGACCCATTGTCTTTGTGGGAGACCACGACCCATCGTCTTTGTGAGAGACCACGACCCCTCGTCTTTGTGGGAGACCACGACCCATCGTCTTTATGGAACACCACGACCCCTCGTCTTTGTGGGAGACCACGACCCCTCGTCTTTGTGGGAGACCACGACCCCTTGTCTTTGTGGGAGACCACTACCCCACGTCTTTGTGAGAGATCACGACCCCTCGTCTTTGTGGGAGACCACGACCCCTCGTCTTTGTGGGAGACCACGACCCCTCGTCTGAGTGGTCTGTGTGGTAAACCACTCACTAGTCTGTGCTGTACATCGCTCGCCGGTCTGTGTGGTTGACCACTCACTGGTCTGTGTAGTAGACCATTCACTAGTCTGTGTGGTTGACCACTCACTGGTCTGTGTAGTAGACCATTCACTAGTCTGTGTGGTAGACCACTCACTGTTCTGTGTGATAGATCGCTCACTGGTCTGTGTGGTAGACCACTAACTAGTCTGTGTGGTAGACCGCTCGCTGGTCTGTGTGGTAGACCACTCACTGGTCTGTGTGGTAGACCACTCACTGGTTTGTGTAGTAGACCACTCACTGGTCTGTGTGGTAGACCACTCACTGGTCTGTGTGGTAGACCACTCACTGGTTTGTGTAGTAGACCGCTCGCTGCTCTGTGGTAGCGTCTTACAGAATCCTCTTGCAACGATCACTCTTAATGAGCTAGGAATTTGAGCACCTGGGACACGCTTTATACCTCTCTCCCTCCTTCCTTCCCTCCCTCCCTCACTTCCTCCTACATTGGTGGTTGCCCCTCCCTCACTCCTTCCCTACTACAGTGGGTGTTGCGGTGTCTTGTGTGTGGTGAGAATAACGGTGAGCTTCCTGCAGGGAGAGCACTCCGCGGAGCCTTCTGTCTGGAGGATTGGTGAGAGACTCCTGTGGGGAGACTTTTATGAGAAGAGCACCCTAAGGAGACTGGGAAGAGCACTCTGAGGAACTTCCTTTGGGGAGAGGGATGCAGCTTAGACAGGGAGGAAGGGGTAAACGTTATTCGTGATAATGTATCTGTAAGGTAGGGAAAAAGTAAGGTGAAAATTGACAAAGCAAAATTAATAAGTATCGAAAAAGCAGGGAGTAGCGGATTCTGGGAGCCTCCTTTGGGAAAAACACTCTGGGAAGCCTATTGTTGGAAGAACACTTTGTGGAGCCTTCTGTGGGGCGAGCACACTGGGAGCGTCGTTTAGAGATAGCACTCTGCAGAGCCTCCCTTGAAGACAGGGTTATTGGATTTAAAGCAAATCGACTACAGAAGGGGTATTTAGACTCTAGGTAACATGTACACTACACTCATGAAATTTCTTATCCCTAAAATAAGGACAAAAGTAAACTATTGTGGTAAATAGTCTGAGATTTACACGTTTCTCGGTATACATACACTGAGAGATACACTTCCGTATATTAATAACAACACTGCGACTAGCCTGGGGATCGAACCCGTGTTGTTGTAGCCCACCTCATGGTGAGCGAAAATTCAAGACGCTCTAACCCAATGGACCGTCTCGTGAATTTTCGCTCACCATGAAGCGGGCTAAAACAACACGGGTTCGATCCCCCGGCTAGTCGCAATGTTGTTATTGATTTAAATATCACTCGTTCGTGGTTACAATACTATACCTCCGTATATATATACTCTTCCCTCCTATGGGAAAAAAAAAACAGTGCGGAGGGAAGGTGCTGTTGGTGTCAGTAGTGTGAGTGCGCGTTGCGTGTTAACTATGTTTCATTGTATTCATTTTTTTTGTAGGAGAGGAAACTGATAACAGGTCAGAGAGGAAGATGACAACAGGTGTCTTATGGTGGAGAGTAGGGAAGGGGGTGGGTGGGGAAGGCAGGGAATGGGTGGGGACGGGAAGAGGGAGTGAAGGTGCTGGGAAGACAGAAGTTTTTACTTATAGCTGTAGATAAGTCGTCGGGTTGCTGCCGCCGCACCAGGTTCCACACTAGACCTCCCGGTTGAAGGCCTGATCAATTGGGCTGTTGGTGCTAGCCGCACGCTGTCAGAAGTATCCACCACAGCTCGCCTGATCAGGAGCTGGCTTGAGGAACTTAAGCAAGTTCTTGAAGACTGCTAGCTGTTTGTTGGTGTTGAAAAGTCTTGGTTCCTTGACATTTATTGAGTTATCTCTCACACTAAGTGATTTCTGTTCGCATAAATTTTCAGGTGTAAATTTTGATGTATCTTTCTCGCCTACGTTCTGGGAAGTATAGTTGAAGACACTATAAGTGTCATATAGCGAGTGATTAGGGTATCAATATTCAGTGAGAAAGTGTCAATAGTGAATATATTTGGTAAGTATAACAACAATTTTCCAATGATAACAGTGGGTAGTATATATAACGTGGTGCCTGGTGGGTAAACATCCAGGGAGCTGCTGCCAGAAGACACAGCAGTGAGATAAGATGATCTATCAGATATTTGCACTGTAAATGGTCAGTCGAAGTAGGCCTGGTCGCAGACTGGGCCGCGGGGGCGTTGACCCCCGGAACTCTCTCCAGGTACACTAATAATGAAGACCTGATTCGTAGCATTATGGTGTTGAAGGCAGTAAACTCAGACCACAATATAATGGAAGCTCAGACATTCATACCCACTAGTCATAACCAGCAAAATACATTCAACCAATAGGGTATATTCAATAAATTTGATTTTAACGACAAGTACATCAGCCGGGAGCAAATAAATTTTGAACTTATTGAAATTCGCTGTGAAGACGATAAGATAAACGATAATGTAAACCAGTATATCTAGAGGATGAGCCCAAAGCCATTAGAAATATGCTGCAGACACATGTAACAACGAAGGAAGAGAAGGTGCAGGTAGGAAAGGAAGAGATGTGATTCATATAGGAGAAGACGAGTAATAACAGAGATCCTGAAAGGCACAGGACTCTGAAGAATAAAAAGTAACACTGGCTAGAGAATTAGAAAAGTTGAGCTGGAAATGAATACGTTATATAGAGTCCATGAGAGACAGAGGGAACTAAAAGCAATGAGTGAAAACTGAGAGAAATCCAAAATACTTTTAATACTCAATATCCAGGTCAAAAATAGGATCTAGTATCGGGCTTTTGATTACAGACGATGAGATACAAACTGACAAAAACAAAGAATGAGTAAAATACTTAAGTCCCAGTTACGACTCGGTGCTCAGTGAGCCACTAATTAGCCTAAATATGACGACCCAAATGAGTTTTTAATGAATGAGACAAAATGCTGCAGACATCTTCCTGATCGCTGATTTAACTCTAACCTTTCTTGACTTTGAATTATTGTTATTACAATCCAAATTAAGTGTTAAAACCACAAAGGTCATGCAGCGCTCAGGGGAGGTTGTGCTGAAGATATAATATGCTAGATCAGAGACCAGCGAGGGGTGAAGAGTCAATAAGGTGCATGTCTATGCATTCCGTCCCAGGCCCAGATTCCCGCAACTAAATGTTCTTCAAAAATCGCAAGAAACCCTTATCACATTCCTTAATATTTTATAGAGAAAAAAACTAGACACTGGACCATCCTACAGTCATTAAAAGCCACAGATATTATCCCACTCCATAAAGGTGGTAGTAAAGCAATGGGAAATACTTCAGGCCAGTGGGCCTAGCATCCCACATTATCAAGATATTTGAAAGGGTTTTAAGAAGCAAGATCATCAGTCATATGGGTTCAGAACACGACACTCCTGCCTTTCCCAATTACTGGACCATTACGACATGTTGATGAATGCACTTGAAGACAAGCAAAATGCAGATATTGTATACACTCACTTTGCAAAAGCCTTCGACGAGTGGGACCATAGAGAAATTGCACACAAAATGCATGCAAAAGAAATAACTGGGAAGGTGGACAGATGGACATTTAATTTCTTAACAAATCAAAAACGAACATTGTACTCGCTCCATTTTTCTTCGTTCTCATTTCTGACAGAGAGGGACAGATATCATAAACAGTATTATATTTTCCAAAAGATTCTAGAATTTATATGAAAGTGGCATCCACAGAAGACACAGCGAGTCTCCAAGCTTATATAAACTAAATCTTCCAGAGGGCCATTGACAACGCTATGATGATCAATAAGGATAAATTTCGGTTATTATATCACATAAGAATGGAGGAAATAAAAACAAGATTGAAGTATAAAACAAATTCAAACCACTCAATAGAACGTAAGTCCAGTGTGAGAGACCTAGGGGTAATAATGTCGGAAGATCTCACGTTCAAGGAGCACAATGTTATTATCGCAACTCCAAGAAAAATTGTAGGTTGGATAACTAGAACCTTCAAAACAAGAGAAGCCAAAGTAATGATGATTGTCTTCAGATCACTCGTTCTCTCTAGACTGGAATATTGCTGTGTATTAATGGATCTCTTCAACGCAGGTGAAATTGCTAAGCTGGAAAATGTACAGAGAACCTTCACAGTTAGTATATACTCAGACTCCTTAATTACTGAGAGCCCTTAAAGTTTCTAGAACTGTACTCCTTCGAACGTAAGCGAGAAAGATATATCATTATCTACACTTGCGAGATACAGGAGGGTTTGGTCCCAAACCTGCATACCGAAATTACCACTTATGAACAAGAGGGACTTGGCAGATATTGCAGGATACCTTCAATGAAAAGTACGGGAGCGATGACTACACTGAAAGATAACTCAGTAAGTGTTAAGGAACCACGACTTTTTAACACCCTCCGCTCTTGCAGAGGGAATTCATCAGATTCCTCAAAACAGTTCCGGATTGTGGCGCACGCTTTGGACTGCAGGCGGTGGGCACAAATAGCTTGTTCGATCAGAGCAGTAACCAAGAAACCTAGTCTAGGACCAGGCCGAGGGAGCGATTACTGTACTTCCATAAGCGACTCCAGGTAGGTAAGTAGATGTTTGACTGAATTCATACGGGCTGTGAAGGTTCAGTGTTCATGATCCAGATGTGCTATTTCCAATTTAGAGAGAACAAGTAACAAAGTGTATAAAAAATGGCTAAGCGTTTCTTATTTTGAAAGTTCTAATTACCCAATCTCTAATTATCCTTGTGGTTGTGATAGTATCAGTGTTGTGGACCTTGTAAGACATTCTGACGTTATTACTCTTAAATCCCTCACATCAATCTTCCGCTCTACTTAGTGATTTGAGTCTATTTTATAGTCTGTTCCACTCTTTATTTCCTCTGTTTATCCATCGATGAAATTTGTCCTCACATTGTTTTGTGTGGCCCACTGGAAGACTTGGTTAATATCAGTTTGGAGGTCTGCTGAGTCGTCAACCGATGCTACTCTCATACAGATTCTAGTATCATCTGCCAAGGATAAAATAGTGCTATGATTTATGTCTCAATGTCTCATATGAAAATGAGAAAGAGAAATGGCGCGAGTACTTTGTCTTGGGAACAGAGCTTTCATAGTGCCACACTCTTATTCTACTTTGCTATTTCTCTTTGAAAGAAAGTTAAAAATCCAGCTACCGAATTTCCAATTAATTCTTTGGCTCTTATTTTGTGCAACATTTTACCACGATCAAGCATGTTGAAGCCTTTTGCAAAATTTGTGTCCTGTGTGCATGCCACATCTGCATTTTATTTGTCCTTCAATACATCCGAATTTGATGGGATAGTAAGGGAGGGGAGATGAGAGGGAAAGAGAAGGTAATGGAAAGGATAGGAAGAGAAGACTGCGGGAGACCAGGACGCCTACTGATACTCCACCAACATGGTGGGGACGGTTTATAAGATGAGAAAATCTGTGAAAGTTATTTGAACAATTTCCTGTGTTGCTGGAATCTGCGTCTCGACTCTCCGTAGTGTTTATTTATCTTCCAACACTGAACACTAACAATGAATAGCAACACTGAAAATAAATCATGAATGCGAACACGGAATAAGAACATTGAATACGAAGACTATATACATACTAACACTTAAAGGTTTTGAAATGATGCGTTTACTAATGTGAAAGAACCTCCTGTGAACTACATATCTAATTTTCCACATTTATTTGGAGAGAATCTATATAAAGGAAGGAAGTCGCCATCATCCCCAGTCTGAACAAACGGTGACGAATTATTATTAAATTCATGGGGAGAGGTGAAACCTCATGAGACTGATATATTGCCTGGAAAATAAGAGGACTGGAGAATAATTATGCTTGATCCGAGGAACAGGAAGGTATAATTCCTATTCCTCTTACATGAAGAGCCCTTCACAATATCAAGGTAAAGCTCTTGAAGGGAATCTTACAAATTCTTATGCAAAATGTTAAAAGTCCTGAATACATTACTGCAAAGAACTAGAAAAAAATCGACAGTTAAAATGAATCTGTCCAGACATTGCCACAGAGAAAGTCAGCTGTAATTGAGGGTTCTATATCTTTCTCTGGAGACTGACGGCTGTCACCCGTACTAAGGACCTTTTTCCAAGGAATGGCTGATAGTTCTTTGCGTATTTCGGTCACTTCTCTAAAAGATTAAGTTAAATTTACTGAGAATTCCTTCACATTATTTCTTTCTTAGGCTCTCTGTGCATGGATGTATGTTTGTCCGTACTTCAGTGAGGTTGATCTTCTGTCAGTTCCGGGAAATTAGGTGGTTGTAAAGTGTTAACATTATTATTATATATCCATATACTGTATGATATGTGGACTATGTACGAAGCCGAGGCTTCGTCAGTATTTTAAAGTTTCCCGGACTTGTTTTGATTAGTGCCACCTTCACCTTTCTTGCCCTTTCATTAACGATTATTATTATTATTATTATTATTATTATTATTATTATTATTATTATTATTATTATTTTTATTATTATTATTATATTTTTCAACAAACCGGCCGTATCCTACCGAGGTAGGGTGACCTAAAAAGTAATTTATACTGGAGAAGGGTTACTAGCCCCTTGCTTCCGGCATTTTACTTGCCTCTTATGCATGACTTACGGAGGAAGAATTATGTTCCACTTCCCAATGGAGATAAGAGAAAATAAAGAAGAACAAGAACTAGTAAGGAAATGGAAGAAAAATCAGAGTGATGTGTGTGAATATACATGCTTGTACATGTACATGTAGTGTGACCTAAGTGTAAGTAGAAACAGCAAGGCGTACCTGAATTCTTATGTGTTTATGGGACAGAAAAAAGTCACCAGAAATCCTACCATCATGTAAAACGACTACAGGCTTAGGTTTTACACTCAACTGGCAGGACGATAGTACCTCCCTGGGTGGCTGCTGTCTACCAACCTACTACCTAGGTAATATTATATTATTATTATAATAATTACTATTATTATAATCTTATAATTATTATTTTATCATCATTGCATTCATGGTGAGGGCGCTAAGCCCTTACGGGTCATACAGGGTCATGGGGAAGTGGCAGACAATCTGATTAAATCCAAATAAAGGAAAAATATCTATAATTCCTTGGATGAGGAGCCTTCACCGTCCCTAAGACACCTTGAAGATTACTTTAACAACACCCAAAGGTTATTGATCCTCTCAAATACATACAATGTTAAAAAAAAAAAAACTCCGTGAAGATCCTTCTTATAAATTTACTAAAATAAGAAATTTAAAAAGGTTTGCTACAAATATCTTCCTTAAATGTTTTTTTTCTCTTACCGGAAGGAACGTTTGTATCGCTTGATTGTATAATAAAGACTCAGTGCCATTTTGTCCCCTGAGCGCCCCTCCCCCTCCCTTTAGCCTTTACCGCCCTTTTTCCTGAATATTAAAAACGCCCACTAGGGGCGGCAACACTCAGGTTGGGAAACACTGCTCTATTTGAGCTGTTATGATTGTTCTTTACTTTTTACACTCAAACTGTCCATATAAAATTTATACTATAAATTTGAGCACACTGTATATTATCTGAAGGGTACGTCTCTCTTGATGCGAAGTTACTGCTGAGAGCAACAATGTCTGTATATATATATATATATATATATATATATATATATATATATATATATATATATATATATATATATATATATTTTATATATATATATATATATATATATATATATATATATATATATATATATATATATATATATATATATATTCGTGTACATTCACTTAGAAGACACATAAATTTACGAGATGTTTCTTCAGTGTTAATATAGAGAAAATACACACAGTGAGTGGAGACAGGTGACATGAGGCGAGACAGTAGACAGTTGAAAGTTTAATCTCATTTTTTGGATGCTAAAAAAAATCTTAGTTGTCGCAGAAGTGTGACATCGCATTTTCAACAAACTTTAAATATAATAAAGAAAAGAACCATCCAAGTGACATTAATGGTAGTTTTCAAATAGTCTGGCAAGGAATGAAACGCAATGAAATTTTTTAGAAAATTGATAAGGTACTGGAAACAGTGGCACTTTACCTGCTAATTCGTGAGGCATTCTTCCTCTGTGCTGCGAGACACTGTAAATATTACTTAGTGTACAGTGTAGACACCACACAACACCATGGCCTAAAAAAAAAAAGAACAATTTTCTAGGCCAATGACCTTCGAGAACTTTTTTCAGGTTTTCAGTATTGTTAAACTTTATCATATTTACACCTTTACATTTTCATTAAAAAAGTGGACAGAAAAATCTTCAATTCAGAAAATTTTAGCAAATTATGGGAGTTTTTCGTAAGCTTAATTAACTCAGTGAAAGCTTTATATACATTTTTTTTTCACATTTGCAAGAATTTACCAAACAAACATGTCTACCATGTCAATTGCCAATTTTGTGAGGAAAAAAACACGATTAAAAAAAATAAAGTTTTCAGTGTTGTTTTAAATCAGACGACATAATGCACTCTTTGACTTACTGGTTAAAAAAATAGTGAAAATTATTAAATGCAGATAATTTTAGCAAATTATAAGACTGTTTTACTTAAATAAAACTAACCTAACTTAACTTTATATCTTTATATACAGTTTTTTTTCATATTTGTACGAAACATTTGATCAAACTATTAATTCTATCTTGTTGGGGAAAAAAAAAAGTCGGCCTCAAAAAAATACCTGAACTTGCAATTTTCGAGATTTTCTTTTATGCTTTCAGTATTGTTTTAAATCACCGTTCATGTACTTATTGACTTCCTGATTAATAAAAATGGGTTGAAAAGTATTCAATACAGATAGTTACGTAGGTGGTTCACTAATTTTTCTGTTTTTTTTTCATCAAAGTTTCTTTTTATATTTCGTTCACAGCTTGAGAACGCCTCATCTGATTGGATTCACATTTTCAACCAAGTTTTATTCTAACTGAAACAAAGGTTCCCTATTATGAGAGTTAAATCACCCATACAAACTTTCCTGAAATGGATCCATTATCAATCAAAAGCCTTTTCGACGCGGCATTAAACATTCAAAGAGGTTCATGTAAATTAGACGATCAATTAGACATGAGCAACACTTCGGTATCTTCATTGTGGAAACGTTTCGCCAGTGTAGGTCAGAAGGAGTTTGAGGTAGTCAGTCCCTCAGCCTGGAGTCGATGTTATCAGTCCATCAAGAATGACAGACTGATTACATCCAGGCTGAGGGACTGATTACCTCAAACTCCTTATGGCCTTCACCATTCTTCTTTGTATTGGACTGATGAAGCCAGTGTGTGGCGAAATGTTTCCACAGTAAATATATCTTAGTGTTGCACTTGTGTCTAATTTATGAACTTGTCGGCTCTCTTATCCATTTATCTACAAATTCGATGAAGTCAGAGAATGTGAATGGAGTAAGTCCAACTTTACCACTTTTATGAATAAGATGAAATTTTCCCTAAAATCTCGTTAAATATATTTAGTTATACTTATTATAAGCGGCTTATTTCTTTGAAGCCAAGTTTAGTTTGTAATGAGGCCTGGTCACACCCCCCCATGCCCCTTCAGGTATACAAAGTATACAAAGTTAGGCGTTCAAAGTTACCTGAAGTATACCCTCTCCAGGTATACTCCAGATAACTTTGTATAGATACAAATTTGACGATTTACGAAGATAGTAAATTAACTTGGAATCGTTGAATTCTGAGCAATAACGGGAGAGGGTCTCTTCTGATAGGCTTCAAACTCTAACAGATGGAGAGCTTTACTAAATAAAAAAATTGCATTTACTTTGAACTGAGTAATTTTAATTTGTCAATTTTATTAAACAAATTCTTTTCCATGGTGTATCTATAGAATGTCTTTCCTGATCGACTTCACACCCTAATCAATTTTTTGAAGGAAATGTGAAAATTTTAGTTTCATTAACAAAATATTATAGGATTGTATAATTTTTTGCTGTATAATAAAACTGCCAAATGAAAGCAGAAAAATAGAAAAACTCGCAGTTTTAGGGTCTTTTCTTTTTTAAGATTCATGAGGTCAGAGAGTTGAGTACATCTTTTTCTTTCAATTCCGGTTCATTCTCACTAAAAATTTTGGCTTTTTTCTCTGAAATTTTCGTTAATAACTCGGTAAAACCTCGTCCAATTGGCTTAAAATTTTCACCACAGATGTCGAGGAAAGGTATGATGGAGTTACTTGCATGTATGTGTAGCAGAGTTGACGTCAGTCTTACAAAGCACATTCAAGGATTTCGTTTCCGTGCGATAAATTAAGAAAAAGATTCTCTTGCTAGGCTAGGAACATTCAACACTGGGGTATCCTACTGAGAGTGCCAGTCCTCCACTTTATTCTTTAAAATCATGTGATATTCTTTCCTCTAAAATGTCTTAACTATGAGTTCTTAACGACCTAACTCGCTAATGGTAAATCTGTACAAATTTCCTAATACATCATCTTCACTGGGAAACAGTCTCAGGGACACTGTAGATATCTCAGTTCTCAATGTCAACATCTTATTTACTAGGAAACTCAGTCGACCTACATCTTTTTCTCACAGACCGGGCCCCAGCGGCCCGGTCTGTGACCAAGACTCATGGTAGATCAGGGTCTGATCAACCAGACTGTTACTGTTGGCCGCATGTAAACTGACATTTGAACCACAGCCCAGCTGATCATGTACTGACTTTAGGTGCCTGTCCAAAGCCTTCTTGAAGACAGCCAGAGGTCTATTGGTAATCCCCCTTATGTATGCTGGGAGGCAGTTGAACAGTCTTGGGCCCCTGACATTTATTGTGTTGTCTCTCAGTGTACTCGTGGCGCCCGTGCTTTTCAATGGGGGAATGTTGCATCTCCTGCTGAGTCTTTTGCTTTCATAGGGAGTAATTTTCGTGTGCAAGTTTGGTACTAATCCCTCTAGGATTTTCCAAGTGTATATTATGTATCTGTTTCGCCTGCGCTCCAAGGAATACAGATCAAGGGCCTTCAACCGTTCCCAGTAATTAAGGTGCCTTATCGTACTTACGTGTGCCGTGAAAGTTCTTTGTACACTCTCCAGGTCAGCAATTTCGCCTTCCTTGAAGGGTGCAGTTAGTGTACAACAGAATTCCAGCCTATAGAGAACAAGCAATTGTTGTGGTCTTTGAAGGTGAGATCCTCTGGAATTATCACTCCCAGGTCTTTTACATTAGTTTTTCGCTCTATTGTGTAGTTGGAATTTGTTTTATATTCCGATACAGTTTTAATTTTCTCACGTTTTCCATATTGGAGTAATTGAAATTTCTCATCATTGAACTTCATTTTGTTTTCTGCGGCCCATTTAAAGATTTGGTTGATGTCCGTCTGGGGTCTTGCAGTGTCTTCAGTGGAGGACACTGTCATGCAAATTCGGGTGTCATCTGCAAAGGAAGACACGGTGCTGTGGCTTACATCCCTGTCTATGTCAGATATGAGGATGAGGAACAGGATGGGAGCGAGTACTGTGCCTTGTGGAACAGAGCTTTTCACCGTAGCTGCCTCAGACTTTACTCTGTTTACTACTACTCTTTGTGTTCTACATGTTAGGAAATTATAGATCCATCTACCAACTTTTCCTGTTATTCCTTTATCACCCATTTTGTGTGGCTATTACACCATGGTCACACTTGTAAAAGGCTTTTGCAAACTCTGTGTATACTACATCTGCGTTTTGTTTGTCTTCTAGATCATCCAGGACCCTGTCATAGTAGTCCAGTAGTTGGGACAGGCAAGAGCGACCTGCTCTAAACCCATGTTGCTCTGGGTTGTGTAACTGATGGGTATCTAGGTGGGTGGCGATCTTGCTTCTTAGAACCCTTTCAAAGATTTTAATGATATGGGACGTTAGCACTATCGGTCTGTAGTTCTTTGCTATTGCTTTACTGCTCACTTTGTGGAGTGGGGCTATGTCTGTTGTTTTTAGCAGCTGCGGGACGACCCCTGTGTCCATGCTCCCTCTCCATAGTATGTTAAAAGCACGTGATAGGGGCTTCTTGCTGTTCTTGATGAACACGGAGTTCCATGAGTCAGGGCCTGGGGCAGAGTGCATGGACATGTCATTTATCGCCTTTTCGAAGTCATTTGGAGTCAGGATAATATCAGATGGGTTTGAATCTACCAAATTCTGTGTCTCGCTCATGAAAAATTCATTTAGGTCTTCGACTCTGTCTGGTTAGTTCGATGTTTGCTATTTCTCTGACCAGTGACTCCCTTAGTATTACAGATATACTGGCCTCCTTTAGCCGCTGTGTTATTCTTTGCCTTCGCCTGTATAGGGAGCGCCTTATAATTCTAGTTTACATCTTCTCTTCCTTTTCCTTGAGCTTTCCTCGAGTGCCACAGAGTTAATTTGTTCTAGACATAGGTTTGGATCCCTGTCGCTTAGGCTATCTTCCCAGTTTATATCATTTAGGACCTGTTGACTTGGTCCCACCTTAGGTTTTTGTTATTGAAGTTGAATTTGGTGAGGGCTCCCTCGTGACTGATCACATTTTGTTGGTCTGGGTCCCCGCTCATACATGTCTGAACCTCTATTATGTTTTGATCTGAGCATATTGTTTTTTATATGGTAATATTTCGCATAAGATCATCATTGTTAGTGAAAAAGAGGTCTAGTGTATTCTCCAATCTTGTAGGCTCTATTATTTGCTGGTTTAAGGTGAATTTGGTGCAGAGATTTAAAAGCTCGTGTGTGTGCGAGTTTTCATCTGAGCTGCCTCCTGGTGTTATCTCTGCTACAACATTATTTGCTATATTCCTCCATTTTAGGTGCCTTAGGTTGAAATCCCCCAGGAGCAAGATGTTGGGGGCAGGAGCTGGAAGATTTTCCAGACAGTGGTCTATTTTCAAAAGGTGTTCCTGGAATTGTTGGAAAGTTGCATGCGGAGGCTTGTATATAAACACAATGATCAGGTTTTAGTACTCGGTCTTTACTGCCAAAACCTCAACTCCATCATTTAAGGCATATCGTAGTTCCGAGCATATCAGTGACTTTGTGACGTACAAGCCAACTTTCCCTTCCTTTTGCCTGTTCACTCTGTCACATCTGTATAGGTTATAACCCGGGATCCATATTTCATTGTCCAAGTGATTCTTTATGTGGGTCTCTGTGAAAACCGCGAACATTGCGTTCGACTCTGTAAGCAGTCCACTGATGAGAGGTATTTTGTTGTTAGTTGCTGGCTTTAGACCCTGTATATTTGCAAAGATGAATGTCGTCGTATTGGTGGTACGGAAGGGCCTTTTTTTCCTGGCACTAATATCTGTTGTTTTGGAGTGGAGGCCATTGACTGTGATTCCGCTCAAGAAATGATTGTAGTTGGTGTACGATTTCTATCATTTCCTGCTTGTTTTTTGTTATTTCCTGGCGCTAAAAAACCTCTCTCTCTGTAGTGGCTGTGGCTACCCAGGTTTTCCCATGGTCTGGATGTTCTGTGTCTTCTTGTCACCTTTAGGTGGTATGCCTGGCAATATAAGTTATAGCACTGTCTTTCCTGAACTGATGAGTGACACATTTCAGGGTGGAAAAGCTTACAGGAAGGAAGGTAGCATTTTCCTGTTGTCATATGGGCACACGACAACGAATATACTCTCTCTCTCTCTCTCTCTCTCTCTCTCTCTCTCTCTCTCTCTCTCTCTCTCTCTCTCTCTTGCACCTTTAATGCTACAACTTTAAACCTTAAAACACAAGCACTTTATTTCAGTGTTTATTTCATAATGGGAACATCCGGCGGAGCGAGAAAATTCTTTTAGACAAGTTGCAGCAACTTGTGTATCCCATGCGCAAATGTCCCGAAAATATAAATGTAAAATATAAATGAATATAACTAGGAGGGATGTGGGTATACTGCAGGTTGGTGGGGTATGTGAGATGGAATGTCGGCGCTCCTCTGGCAAGAAGGGGATGGAATGATTGGTGAAGAAGGTGTTACTTCTCTATGGGGTCACCCTGCCTCAGCGGGAGAATATTATATCTGGAGAGGGTTTCGGTTGTCAACTCCCCCAAACTACAACGTACGAACTACACCTGGTCACGTACTAAATTTAGGTACATGTAAATGTATATGTATGTATATGTGAATATATATATATATATATATATATATATATATATATATATATATATATATATATATATATATATGTCTGCCGATTAGGTAAAACTTGCGATTTGGCTAAATAGCAACGCTCACTTCCATATAAGACAAGTGAAAATTTGTGTATGCAATAATTTCGCCAAATCATTCTGAACATAACGAAAAATATATTTCATTGTGTTTGTTTAATATTAAATTAATGTTAACGTATCTAAAATATATTTAGTTGGGTTAGGCTAAATTAAATTGGTTGTAATAAGGTTAGGTAGGTTCAAAGTTTCTCTGTACAAAATTATAAACACATTAACATAATAAAAATATATCTTAACGTATAATAATTTTTTTAGAAAGACTAATTTTAGATGAGTTCTTGTATTGAAGTTAATCCACGAATATATATATATATATATATATATATATATATATATATATATATATATATGTCATACTGAATAGGTAAAACTGGTCAATTAGAACTCGTTTAAAAATTAGAACTCGTTTAAAATTAAATCCTCTTTAAAATTTTCTCTTATACGTTTAAAGGCATATTTTTTACATTTATGTTAATGTATAAATTAATAATTTTGTACCAAAAGAACCTTAGAAAACTTACCTAACCTTATTATGGCAAGCTCAATTTAATTTAGCCTAATCAACTAAATATTTTAGATAAGTTTACAATAATTTAATAATAAACAAACACAATGAAATATATTTTTTCGTTAGGTTCATAATGATTTTTGAGAAATTATTGCATACACAAATTTTCGCTTGCTTTATTCAGCATGAACACTGCTATTTAAGCCAAAATTGCAAGTTTTACCTATTCGGCACAATATATATATATATATATATATATATATATATATATATATATATATATATATATATATATATATATATATATATATATTATATTATATTATATTATATTTTTTTATTAACACATAGGCCGTTTCCCACCAAGGCAGGGTGGCCCTAAAAAGAAAAACATTCATCATCATTCACTCCATCACTGTCTTGCCAGAGTCGCGCTTACACTACATATATAAAACTGCAACATTAGTGCAGACACTCTACTTCCCATCTCCAGGAATCAAATGCGGCCTGACGGTTTCCCTTAATCCCTTCATAAATGTTACCTTCCTTACACTCATACAGCACGTCAAGTCCTAAAAGCCTTTTGTCTCCATTCGCTGCTATCTAACACGCTCACGCACGCTTGCTGGAAGTCCAGGCCCCTCGCACACAAAACCTCCTTTACCCCCTCCCTGCAACCTTTCCTAGGTTGACCCCTACCTCATCTTCACCCACTACATATTTATACACTTGAAGTCATTCTATTTTGTTCCATCCTCTCTACATGTCCAAACCATCTCAATAACTCCTCCTCAGCCCTCTAGATAATAGTTTTGGTAATCCCACACCTCCTCCTAATCTCCAGACTACGGATTCTCTGCATTATGTTCACACCACACATTTCACTCAGACATGACATCTCCACTGCTTCCAGCCTTCTCCTTGTTGCAATATTCACAACTCATGTATCACACCCATACAAGAGCATTGGTATAACTATACTCTCATGCATTCCCCTCTTTGATTTCATGGATAAAGTTCTTTGTCTCCACAGACTCCTCAGTGCACCACTCACCTTTTTCCCCTCATCAATTCTATGATTCACCTCATCCTTCATAGACCCACCTGCTGACACGTCCACTTCTAAATATCTGAACACATTCATATCCTTTATATTCTATCCCTCCAATTTGAAATCCAATCTTCCGTTACCTATTTTTTTTATCCTCATCGCCTTACTATTTACTATAATCACTTTTAATTTCCTTCTTTTACACACCCTACCAAACTCATCAACCAACCTCTGCAAATTCTCTTCAGAATCTCCAAAAAGCACAGTGTCATCAGCAAAGAGCAACTGTGACAAGTCCCACTTTGTGTTAGATTCTTTATCTTTTAACCCCACACATCTTGCCAACACCCGAGCATTCACTTCTCTTACAACTCCATCTATAAATATATTGAACAACCATGGTGACATCACACATCCCTGTCTAATGCCTACTTTTACTAGGAAATAATCTCCCTCTCTCCTACATACTCTAACCTGAGCCTCACTATCCCCATAAAAACTTTTTACCGCTTACATTAACCTATCTCCTATTCCATACATTTGCAACATCTGCTACATTGCCCCACTATTCATCTTATCATACGCCTTCTCCAAATTCATAAATGCAACAAAAATCTCTTTACCCTTATCTAAATACTGTTCACCTATATGTTTCACTGCAAACACTTGGTCTACACACCCCCTACCCTTCCTAAAGCCTCCTTGTTCATCTGCTATCCTGCTCTCCATCTTACTCTTAATTCTTTCAATAATAACTCTACCATACACTTTACCAGGTATACTCAACAAACCATACCAAGGGTGGGGTTCGAACCCCACCCGTGGTATGGTTTGTTTGCAATTAATTACGATTTCGTGAGTCATATACTCAACAGACTTATTCCCCTACAATCATTACACTCTCTTTTGTCCCCTTTGCCTTTATACAAAGGAACTATGCACGCTCTCTGCCAATCCCTAGGTACCTTACCCTCTTCCATGCATTTCTTAAATAAAAACACTAACCACTCCGAAATATCCTCACCTGCTTTTAACATTTCTATCTTTATCCCATCAATTCCAGCTGCTTTACCCATATATATATATATATATATATATATATTAATAATAGATAGAGAGAATAAAGAAGAAGAGAGAGAGAGAGAGAGAGAGAGAGAGAGAGAGAGAGAGAGAGAGAGAGAGAGAGAGAGAGAAATATCTCAGTCAGCAGGACTCGATTACCAACAAACCCCTGGCTGTCTTCAAGCAGGCACTGGACAGGCACCTAAAGTCGGTACCTGACCAGCCGAGCTGTGGTTCGTACGTTGGACTGCGTGCGGCCAGCAGTAACAGCCTGGTTGATCAGGCTCTGGTCCAACAGGAGGCCTGGTCACGGACCGGGCCGCGGGGGCGTTGACCCCTGGAATTCTCTCCAGGTAGACTCCAGGTAGACTGCTACTGAGAGAGTCAAGATTCCCAGGCATCGCTCTCAGCCACAAATGCTACATAAACTGGGCAGCCTGGTTCACAAGCCGTGTTTCTTTCCCAGCCTGGGCACGTCAGTGAGCCTCAAGCATGGGTTCAAGCTATTTCAATTTCCTCCTGTATATTCTGACCTCAAAAGCGTTTATATCAATGCACCACGCAGAAACAAGCGGGTACATACAGAGAAAGATTGTAGTCAGCAGGACTCGATACTGTTACTGAGGCACTCAAGATTCCCAGTAGTAGTAGTAGAAGTAGTAGCAGTCGTAGCAGTAGCAGTCGTAATAGTAGTAGCAGTCTTAGAAGTAGTAGAAGTAGCAGTAGTAAGAGTAGTAGTAGTATAATAGTAGTAGTAGCAAGAGTAGTAGTAGTAGTAGTATAATAGTAGTAGAAGTAGCAGAAGTAATAGTAGTAGAAGTAGCAGTAGTAATAGTAGTCGTAGTAGCAGTCGTAGTAGTTTTAGTAATAGTAATCGTAGTGGTAATAGTATTATTATTAGTAGTAATAGTAGTAGCAGTAATAGTAGTAGTAATAATAATAATAATAATAATAATAATAATAATAATAATAATAACAACAATAAAAGTAGTAGTAATTTAGAGAGTTCAAGCTGTGGTGGTATTGTGTACACGGACTGGTTGCAATCCTTCTTTCTCTTATCTGGAGACAACACTACCTCACTTCCTTGGTAAGATGAAGACATAAAGCATCTCATGCTTAATCATGTTAATATCATCTTAAGAATCATTATTTGATGAGGTAAATTGCATTGTCTATCCTAACGGTGGCATCACGAGGCTCATGGATGGGAGGCTTGACCAGTCTCACCTGCTGTTGTTCACTGCTGTCTCTCTTGTCTGACCCATCATGACCTTACAGTGTCGTGATTCAACGTGTCCTCACTTTGCAAATATAATATATCTTTTAATTTAAGATCTGATTAGGTTTGGGTAGATTAGGTTAGGTTATTATGGTGCGTTAGGTAACGTTAGATTAGATCACATTAGGCAAGGCTAGGCTTGGTTAGATTAGATCAGATTAGGCAAGGCTAGGCTTGGTTAGATTATATCAGGTTAATCTGAAGTAGACTATCTAACATAAACAAATAAAATGTATATTTAACCACAAATTCATAAATTAAAAAAGAAAGAAAGAAAGAGGCGCGACTTGTCTGGCAGTGAGGTATCTCAGTGAAGCCAGACAACATTTTTAATGCATTGTGTAATGACTAATTCACTGACAACTGACAAACTATTTTTCTTCTATAGACAGAAAAAGTTACGTGATTACTGTATGAAATTATTAACTCACACTTTATTTCATTTAATATTATGAAATAAAGCTAACATTTCACTTTTAAATTATAAGTCACAATATAAAGCTATAGTTGACCATAAATAATCCATCAACAAATTACAAATTATAGCTATTTTTAATAAATTAGAAGGAAGGGGAGTGTAAAGAAAGTGTTAATGTGAAATAAGATAAATCTCACACAAAGATGAGTTAATTTCCTGTTTCAGGGGGAAGCCTTTGAGGTTCACGGAATGGAACTGGGCACAGCCCATAGAGGCGTCCTCAGTCCCATCGAAAGTAGTTAGTTATCCTGTTGGTGTGTGAGTCGTATTATGATAGAATGAATCCAGTCTTGTAAGAACTTCATTCACAGTCAGAGGAAAGAAGCACAATGAAAGGAAATATACAGAATGAAAGGAAAGGAGAGTCTGACATAAAAAGGAATTTATCTCTAACATGCTTCATCACTTGTTCAAAGAAGTAAAAATGAATTTCAGTTAGCAAAGTTATTACAATATTGGTATATGATACCTATAAGCTGAGGAATTAAACACATATGCAACACGTGAGTATCTTTATCTGAAGATGTCTCGCCATCCAGTGGCTTTCTCAATTCACTTCGGAGATGATATACGAAGATAAGGTAAGCAGTCCGTCAGCCTTGCAGAAAGTCTTCAAAGATACCCAGACATTGTCTGTATGTCTGATTTATCAGCAAAATTACTGACTGTGTATCTTGCTATAAACGAGGCAACTCAATAAAAAATGCAAAGATAGGCTAAATGCTCTCAAAACTGTTGTACTACTGTGAGAATAGTGAGAATGATGTACATAGCCTATGTTAGGTTCTTAATTGATTATGTTGTACCCATGCTGATATTAGATAGGGAAAGTTCTCTCCGACCCTTGGAGTTAATGCAGAATGAAGCTCTCAGAATTAATCTGGGCTGACCTAAATCTGCCAAGGTTCTTAATATGAGGAAGGAGCTTGGTGTCTCTAGTATCAGTGATAGGATTACTGAGATTAACACTGTATTTGATACTAGAATGTTAATAATTGAACCAGACACTGTCACTATGAATCTTACTAGATGTTTATAAGTAAATACACATAGATCTAAATGAGTTGTGAAAACATGCAATTATATAAAGGTTTATAACTTGCACGAACTATATCACTGTAGACAATAAGAGCATTTCACCCCTCCATGGAAGATGTGTTCATTTAATATCACATACCTGCAAGTCCCTCCCAAGAAGCTCATCACTAATAATATCTTCCTTAAATCACTTGTTAAAGCAACTGCTTAGGAAAAAAATTCTCGCCTAACTGGTAGTAATAATTTATCATAAGTTATATACAGTGATGGATCTAAGCAGGAGTCTACTTGCAGGGCTGCATCTGCTCTTGTTGCCACCTCCCTAGTTAAGAACGATAACAACTTTGTTGAACTAGGCATAAGTATTAACAACTGGGCGTCTACACTGCAAACTGAATTGTTTGCAATCCTAATGGCACTAAAGCAAACTTAAGACACTGAGCTTGACTCTATCATCATTACTGATTCTATGTCATCATTAAAGGCTCTTGACTCACATAATGACTCTAGCAACATGCTCATTAGAGAAGCCAGGTATATATACTAAAAAATCAGGGAAAAAAGAATTAATGTACAATTGCTATGGATCCCATCACACATTGGATAACTCCTTCATGATAAAGTTGACACGTTAGCCAGACATTAGGAGAGAAGTAAATAATGAAACTGAATGTTATAGGAATGCAGTTAGAAACCCGAGTAGATCTATAACCCACTATGATAACATGAACGTAGATAAATATGTTTATGGAGCAATTACAATGTGAACAGACTGACTGATGTTATAGTGGCCAGGCTTGGGTTTGGTTACATGTTCTTCTGGCAGTTTGGCAGACACACAGATGATGATTAAACCAAATGCAAAGTATGTGGCCAGCCATATGGTCACTGACTTGAACACTGTGCCTAATTATCCACTTATTGATAATTATAGAGATACAGTATAATAACCTATGTGACATAAAAATAGGATACCAGATATATTAAGCAAATTTCCTAAATTTGCTTGTAGCAGATAAGTGAACTGTAGATATAAATCCAAATGTGCTCCTGTTAACCCTTTTGTGGCCTAATTCCTAGGCCTTTTGTGTATCCATATGCTCTTGCGTAGGCTACCATCCACAGGATGGATATGGGGAGCACAATAAACTAGCCACTTCGGGGGCAAAATCTAATCAGATCTATAGATGAGTATGTAGGAAATAAAAATATTAAATATGTGATGAAAAACGAAATTACATATTGCTACATCTTTGAACAATGTCATATTATGGACGTGGGGCATCAGGGTTAGTACTGTGTGTGATGTATATTGCTGTTCTTCTTGGTAGAACGAGATTAAAGAAAAAAATATTTGGCAGGTTCAAAATTAAGCTGATTTAGTACTATAAAAATCTGTAACTTAAGAACTGAATAGAAACAGCTGTCCATAAAAGACACATCACAACAGACTGAAAGGAATTTTCCGTGGAAGGGAAATAATTGTAACTATGATTAAACCCAATATGCGAGTCAGTCCTATCAGTGTCCTATTGTAATGAGTAGTGAACACCTAGCCATTACAGACACTGAATTCAGTATAGATCTCGACCAGATATTCACCAAAGGATTACTCGAGCCTGAAATTAGCGGGTAGAAATTTCCTGCACAAGGATGTGGAGCTGTGTTGGTGCCGGAGGCGTTGTGGTAATGACCTTATCCGACGTGCATCTGCCTGGAACACGATCTTATCCATGCATCCAGGACCCAGATCTTTACCGATAGATCCAAGAACGATAGTGGTGATCCATTTGCGATTATCGTCTCCAAAGTTTTATTTTTTTCGAATCGGCTTTAATTTTTCTAAGCTGCCTATCGAATCCTCTGTCTCAGCTACAAAACACCGAGTATTGGCTACTCTTGTGTTGATTACTGGCTCTTGTGAGTCTTGTTTTCCTGCCCTCGGTGCGGTCTTTGCTAACCACTTTAGTAAACATATTTTTTTAACACGCTGGCTGTCTCCCACCGTGGCAGGGTGACCCGAAAAAGAAACTCTTTCATCATCATTCACACTATCACTGTCTTGCCAGAGGCGCGCAGTTTAGATGTAACTGTAAACAACAAATATCCCAAACTCCTGCTGTAGAATGCAGGCACTGTGCTTCTCACCTCTAGGACTCAAGTCCGGCTAACCGGTTTCCCTGAATCCCTTCACAAAATATTACCCTGCTCACACTCCAACAGCTCGTCAAGTCCCAAAAACTCTTCGTCTCCACTCCTATCTAACACGCTCACAGAAATATGTTATCTGGAGAGGGTTTCGGGGGTCAACGCCCCCGCGGCTCGGTCTGAGACCAGGCCTCGTGGTGGATCAGGGTCTGATCAACCAGGCTCTTACTGCCGGCCGCACGCAAACTGACGTACGAACCACAGCCCGGCTAGTCAGGTACTGACTTTAGGTGCATGTCCAATGCCTTCTTGAAGACAGCCAGGGGTCTATTGGTAATCCCCCTTATGTATGCTGGGAGGCAGTTGAACAGTCTTGGGAATAGACTGATGCAGTGGTCGGAGAAGTGGCAGATGCAGTTTAATGTAAACAAATGCAAAGTTCTAAATGTTGGGCAGGACAATAACCATGCCACATATAAACTGAATAATGTAGATCTTAATACTACTGATTGCGAGAAGGATTTAGGAGTTCTGGTTAGTAGTAATCTGAAGCCAAGACAACAGTGCATAAGTGTTCGCAATAAAGCTAACAGAATCCTTGGCTTCATATCAAGAAGTATAAATAACAGAAGTCCTCAGGTTGTTCTTCAACTCTATATATCTTTGGTTAGGCCTCATTTAGATTATGCTGCACAGTTCTGGTCACCGTATTACAGAATGGATATAAATGCATTGGAAAACGTACAAAGGAGGATGACAAAGTTGATTCCATGTATCAGAAATCTTCCCTATGAGGATAGACTGAGGGCCCTGAATCTGCACTCTCTAGAAAGGCGTAGAAATAGGGAAGATATGATTGAGGTGTATAAATGGAAAACAGGAATTAATAAAGGGGATGTAAATAGCGTGCTGAAAATATCCAGCCAAGACAGGACTCGCAGCAATGGTTTCAAGTTAGAAAAGTTCAGATTCAGGAAGGATATAAGAAAGCACTGGTTTGGTAATAGAGTTGTGGATGAGTGGAACAAACTCCCGAGTACCGTCATAGAAGCTGAAACGTTGTGTAGTTTTAAAGCTAGGTTAGATAAATACATGGGTGGGTGTGAGTTTGGACCTGACTAGCTTGTACTACCATGTCAGTAGCCGTACTAATTCTTTAAGTGGAAGTGACCTGACCAGGTGGTCGGCTAGATAATTATATGAGTGGGTGCGGTTGGGTGTGAGTTGGTCCTGACTAGCTTGTGCTACTAGGTCAGATACACTGCTCCTTCCTTAAGTGAATGTAACCTGACCTGGCTGGGTCGGGGCATTGGTTAAGCCGTTGGAGACTTGGACCTTCCTCGCATGGGCCAGTAGGCCTGCTGCAGTGTTCCTTCTTTCTTATGTTCTTATGTTGGTGTTGGGACTTGCTGGGGGTCACTGTAATTAACTGCTGGATGCCTTCGCTATTACAACAACTTCTTGGTTCCTGTTAAGATGTTTGTTGAGGCGGGTGGTGGGTCCCTGAAACCCTGAGTCCTTAGGTCCCTGGGTCCTTGAGTCCCAGGGTCCCTGGGTCCCTAGTCCCTAGTCCCTAGTCCCTTGGTCCCTGGTTCCTGGGCCCCTAGTCACTGGGTCCCTAGTCTCTGGGTCCCTAGTCCCTGGGTCTCTAGTTCCTGGGTCCCTAGCCCCTGGGTCCCTAGTCCCTTGGTCCCTAGTCCCTGGGTCCCTAGGGGCGAACAAGTTGCAGGTTCAGCAACCAACTTACTCAACCAGCACGCGCGTATGTGCACACACACACACACGGAGCCAGGAGTGATGACTCGACCCCTGCAACCACAGTTAGTGAGTACACACTCGCACACATCTGAGGCGCACATCAACCAGGCGCCTGGCAAACCTAAGAATAGCAGTACGACACCTCAGTAAGGAAGCATTCAAGATCCTGTACACCGTCTAAGTCAGGC
This sequence comes from Cherax destructor, assembly GCA_009830355.1. Lineage (NCBI taxonomy): Eukaryota > Metazoa > Arthropoda > Malacostraca > Decapoda > Parastacidae > Cherax > Cherax destructor. The sequence goes on along the minus strand of WNWK01004522.1, from coordinate 27,145 downwards.
GCATATTAGAGGATACAGCATTAGTATGGAACCCACACCTGGTCAAGCACGTCAAGAAATTAGAGAAAGTGTAAAGGTTTGCAACAAGACTAGTCCCGGGGCTAAGGGGTATATCCTACAAAGAGAGGTCAAGGAAAATCACCCTGACGACACTAGAGGACAGGGGGATATGGAGGACATGAAAACGACGTTTAGAATACTGAGAGGAATTGACACAATGGGTAGGGACAGGATGTTTCAGAGATGTGACACAGCAACAAGGGGTCACAACTGGAAGTTGAAAACTCAGATTAGTCACAGGGATGTTAAGAGGAATTTCTTCAGCCATGGAGTTGTCAGGAAGTAGAACAATCTGGAGAGTGATGTAGTGGAGGCAGGATTCTTACATAGCTTTAAGAAGAGGTACGACAAATCTCGTGGAGCAGGGAGAGAGTGGACCTAGTAGCGATTTACACACACACACACACACACATAAGACTCACTCGTCACATACATGAACGTCAACAATGAGGTTTTCACGACCTTGTACATTATATATGTCATACCCATCTTGGAACATGCAGTGCCAGTATGGAACCCGTATTTGACAGAGCGTTGATTAGAACGTGGAAAATACTGATTGGAACTGACAGGGAAGACAGGGCGAGTCTGAGAGGCGGGCCTCAGGTACACGAGGGCACATCTGCAAATAAAACGCACAGATGAGTCACATGAATGCTACGAAATACTACTTTAGCCTTAGAGTGGTCAGGCAGCGGAATGATCTAGACAGCGAAATGGTAGAGGCAGAATCCATGCATAGTTTCAAGAATAGGTATGGCAAGGTTCATGAGGCCAGTAGTAAACCTAGTAGTGACTAGCAGAGAGTAAGGGTCAGGAGCTGAGACTTGACTTTAGCAACCATAATTAGGTGACAATTAGATGAGTACACATGACCCACAAGTATCAAAAGCACAAATACCTTTAATGAACCAGCTGTACATGACCAGGCTAAATACTGGCTTATAGCACAGTCTATACAACATTCAAAAATCAGATATAAATTATAAACAGAAAGATAGTTTTGGTGTAACATATATTCTGCCTCCAGAAAGTTTATATAATTATTTAATCTATGCAAAGTGAGTATGAACCAATGGTTACAATATAAGTATGAGACAATGATTGAACACCTGTACAGAGGACAGATTCAAGTATGGCGTTAGCCAGTTCGAGGCAAGTGAGGGTCTGAAGGTCTACGCTACACCTACATGCAAGGTAATGTTAGGTAGGCCTTGCCCCCTCCCTCACCCTCAAACAAACAGAATTTATCAAGATGAGTTTAGCAAGAGATTTTGTGATGATAAATGAAACTTAGTGTTGTTCACTGCTACTTACGTAAGTGTGCAGCCTCTAAACTCCATCTTCTTGTTCTATATTCCTCTTTGGTAATTATTTCAGCCTGATAGCCTACACAAAAGTAATCCACGCCATTCTTGGACAGTGCACACACCAACACAAGCAATGAATTACAACACCTAAAGTTGGATTAATATGACAAGCAGGAATGTGGTTACGTGTGGTACACGTCGAATACCTAGTTGCACTTTGCACACACCACACACGGACACACACGGACACACACGGACACACACGGACACACACGGACACACACGGACACACACGGACACACACACAACTCACCCGACAAATACATGATTCACCCAGCAGCACACACAACCCACCCATGCCCACGTACTGTCTCTTCTCTTCCTGTCACAGTGCCACTTGCTGGCTTTAAGGAGGGCGAGTGGCTCTTGTTCCAAGGATCTGGATCTGTTTTTTCCTTACGTGGATCGAACATGATTGCCTATGAATCCTGACCGCTGTTTGATATTTTTAAATTTAGAACTTCCCTACCTTCTACCACTCCATAATACCCTACCCTGTACCACTCCACCACACCCTACCCTGTACCACTCCATAATACCCTACCCTGTACCACTCCACCACACCTTACCCTGTACCACTCCATAATACCCTACCCTGTACCACTCCACTACTCCCTACCCTGTACCACTCCACCACACCCTACCCTGTACCACTCCACCACACCCTACCCTGTACCACTCCATAATACCCTACCCTGTACCACTCCACCACACCTTACCCTGTACCACTCCATAATACCCTACCCTGTACCACTCCACTACTCCCTACCCTGTACCACTCCACCACACCCTACCCTGCACCACTCCACCAGACCCTACCCTGTACCACTCCACCACACCCTACCCTGTACCACTCCACCACACCCTACCCTGCACCACTCCACCTCATACTACCCTGTATCACTCCACATCCTACCCTGCACCACTCCACCACACTCTACCCTGCACCACTCCACCAAACCCTAACCCATAACTTCCTTGTGTTTACCCTGTCTATTTTCACTCCGCATTCCTCTCCTTTCCATCTTTCACACTATACCTCTCAATCCTACATTCTTCAACCTCCTCATACCACCTTCCCTCACTACCTCCTCGCTTATTGCTTCACATCTCCACACTAATTTTCCCACCATCCATCCCTACCTCGTTCCTCATTCCTTCATATCACCGCATTCCTCCCACTGCCTTCCTTCACTGCCTGCTCCCACGTGTCTTCCCCTCAACGCAATACTCCCATCACCTCCTCCTTCCAAGTAATAATAATAATAATAGCAATAAACTGGACAGGTATCCACTTCAACTACCGCAAAAGACAATGCTAGTCACTTGCTCTTTACTTCCCAAGTTGAGAAACTACTCGTAATGAATTTAATTAGACTCATATTTACGATCTTCAATATACACTTCGTCAAAATTACAGTTGAAACGTCCCAATAAAGGCCAATTAGAGAGCCTCCCACGAGGTGCAGGCTGGTGATTATGTATCACAATTATACTCCAACTTAATTACTGTTATGACTGTTATTCCCCCGAGGGCAGCGATCCACTGCCACGGGAGGAACATGTTATTCTTTTCCTACCCTCACTTTTATTACTTTTTGTTAGCTGTCTTCAGTAAAGCAATTTGTTAACTGGGGATACTTGTGTATCACCTGTGTGTCTGTCAGGTGTTCCTACAGTCTTCAGTTATCTTTATAATGAATCTGTCAATAACGGGCTCAGTCGGAGAGGTGTATGTCTGTCATTGTCTAGAGATAGGTGACCCAACCAGTGGGTAGTATCCCGAAGGTGACTCCACCAGTGGTGGCATCCATAGGTGACTCCACCAGTGGTGGCATCCATAGGTGACACCACCAGTGGTGGCATCCATAGGTGACTCCACCAGTGGTGGCATCCATAGGTGACTCCACCAGTGGTGGCATCCATAGGTGACACCACCAGTGGTGGCATCCATAGGAGACTCAAAGATAACGATTAACACAATTCTCTTTTCACCTGCAGGTGGCACCCAGACCTTCGCTGCTGAGGTAAGTAATGTCATCTTTTTCTGTGGCTCTCAGCTGGAATGACGTTCTCAGGTGGTCCGTCATTCCCAGGTGGTCTGCCGTTCCCAGGTGGACTGCCGTTCCCAGATGGTCTGTCATTCCCGTTGCGGTCATTTATTCTTCATCATGGCGAGTGTTTATGTGTGTGTCGATCTAGTACTTGTGTCACAGATTCCACGTTTTTTGATGAATTTGGTTCTCTTATTGAATCGTATGGAAAGAAGACTGGTCATATTGCGTGTGGTGACTTTAATTATTGAAGTGACTGTCCGCTACAGAAGCCGTATTCATGTTAACTCTTGGAGCCAATGGATCTGAATAATGCTGAGAATAATATGATATCACCCACTCCTCCCATGTTCGTAGCCACTTATTAGACTTGGTTCTGTTACCACTGTCAATTCTTCGTCTATTAAAGATGAAGTATACCTCTTGATATTACTGTGCCAGACTATAGTATCGTTACTCTTAGTCTCGATGTATAAGTTACGACTTCCTGTGAACACATACACGTGTGATGGTGACAGATGCCTTGGACCGTCTTTGGCCAGTCTGCAAAAAATCACAATGAGATGTTTAAGGCTGTGACTAGTAATTTCGGGCATAATCAATATCACTAAAGTGATATTGATTATGCCCCCTGCTATGATTCCTTGTTGTTGAGTAGAGTCTGTGGCGCAGACTGCGTACTCTTGTCTGTTAAGTAAAAGGACACAAATGCAACTAATGTGACATTTTATTGTGGCAACGTTTCGCTCTCCAGGAGCTTTGTCAAGCCGTTACAAACAATACATGGACACAGAAGGTATATATAGGCTTTGAGTGAGGCGTAGTAGAAGTAGAGGTAGTAGTGGAAAAGTCAGCTGGTACATGAGAAAGAAAGGTTACAAAAACTATGCTTGAGTAGCATAAAAATAGGTTGGGCAAATGTATATGGATGGATTTGAGAAGGCATGTTTCAGTGTCCCTTCTCTATTACATAAGAACATAAGAAAGGAAGGAACAGCAGGCCTGTAGGTCCAAAATGGGCATGTCCTTTATGTAATAGCATTTGTGTCCTTTTACTTAACATATTGTCGGTAATTCTACCAATATTAATACTCTGGTCTGGTTGTGTATAAGCCCGCAGACCAGTCGTGAACAGGTTATATCGACTCGTACGGTGGAATATCACTGGGAAAATCTATATCAGAGGTTCGTGTTTAAACATTTAAAATACCTTGTTAGTTGTATATCTATATCATATTTGCTTACTTTTGATTCTGCTTTTCAGATGGCCTTGGAGTTCTCTGATTATTTTGCGCTGAAAATATACTTTATTCGTCCGAACTTGTATTAAATTCCAGTGAATGTCAAGTTCTTTGTGAGTGTTGCGGCTCATAGTGTACCACTGGTTACCTTCTCCAAGATTTTATGAGACATATTGCCCATTAGGTCCAAAAAATGCTTTAAAGATGATATCCGCTTATGAATGTGCTGTATCCTTTTATAATCATATTGATTAATCGTTGTTTACAAAGCAGATGCCTTTCACAGTTAATGAAGGGGGCCTTTGTGTCCTCCTCAAGAAGGCTTACCTTGATTCAGAATTTTTCAAACTATCATCCTGTTTTAAATCTTAGGGTCATTTCTAAATTTATTGAACATGCTATTCTTGATCAGTTTTTTCCTTTTCTGGATAAGAATAATGTTTTATTGCGTGTTCACTCTTCATATAGACCATATCATTCAAGTGAGCCAGCTTTATACAAAGTTTATAATGATCTGGTACTGAACACTAGTGTAAACAATGCACTGCTGTTAATTTTGTTGTTGTAGTCAATGATTTTCCATCTGAACCGTCTCCTTTGCCCTTTGGTGTTCCTCAGGGCTCTGTTCATGGACCACTAATGTTTACTGCTTATGTTAATGGATTAGACTCACTGTTGGATGTTTCTGGGGTTAAAGTGGGAGATGGAAAACTCTGTTTTAGTTTTCTTCACCTTGATGTTCAGACTTGAACAATTAAAACGAAATGAGTATAAGACAGACATTTTGATTATCAGGGAAAATCTCGCCGTAATACAGATTGGGGATTTTGGTCCCTTTGATTGTGGTACTGTCAGTATTCAGACAGTAGAATCAGTGAAGGCTCTCGGTGTTTACCTGGATTCTTCATTGTCATTTATTGGGCATATCAAACAGATTGTTATATCTTGCAGTTTTCATATGCGTAATCTCTATGCGATCAGAAAGTAATTTGATTCACAGAGTAACTTGGTCCTTATCTAGGCGTTTTCTTCCTCTCTCTCTATGACTTTTGCAATTACCTGTTAGTAGGTTTGCCTAACTATTTGTTATAAAAGACATCATTATGTACTGAATCGTACAGCTAGACTGGTATTTTTGCTCCCACCTGGAATTCCCACTAGTCCCTTCTTGTATGAGCTCCATTGGCTCTTTATGAAAACAAAAATTGAATTTAAACAGTATATTAACATATAAAGTTATTTTAACTTAAAAAATCAGTGTCTTGATATGTTTGTACCTTTATGCCTCACGCTCAGGAATTTTTCTACGATTTGCTGCGAACTCTTTCAGACTGACTAAACATTGTGCTATTGGGCAACATCCTTTGCAGAAAGAGTCTTTTCCTATGTTGCTTTCAGACTGTACAGAAGACTGTCAGTGTCTGTTAAGAGTCAGGAAACCCTTTATTGTTTCAAGTCTCACATGAATGCACACCTCATTTCTAGAGGTTATGATCCTGATGATCATACTGTCACTCTTGATCAAGTGCACGGAGGATCTCTCCGTGCACTTGATCTTGACATCTCTTAGTTTCAAGGTTCTAGTTATCCAGCCTATCATTTTCTTTGCGGTTGTGATAGTGACATTGCTGTGATCCTTGAAGGTGAGATCTTCTGACATAATCACTCCTATGTCTCTCACATTAGTCTTAGGTTTTGTAGAGAATCGAATTTGTTTTATTCTCCTTTCTAGTCATCATCTTTGCATAACAGAGTAACCGAAACTTCTTCTCATTGAATATCATGTTGCTGTCAGTGGCCCACTGTAAGACTGTCTGTATCAGCTTGGAGGCTGGCTGTCACCTCATTGGATGCTTATCCCCTACAGATTCTAGTATCTTCTTCAAAGGGTGATTATGTGCTATAATTTATGTGTCCGTCGGAACAGCATTTCACTATGACATCACTATAATTTCACCCTGTTCGCCATTACATTTTAGGTTCTATTTGTTACAAAATTTAATACACTTCTGCCAACGTTTCCAGTTATTCCTTTTGCACGCATTTTGTGGACTATTTCACCAGGGTTAAACCTGTAAAAGTTTTTTTTTTCAAAGACTGTGTTCACTACATCCACATTTTCCTTGTCTTCCACAGCATGTAAGACCATGTGGTAATGGTCAAGCTGTTCCCAGGGGTAGGAGCGACCTGCTGAGACCCTTGCTTTCCTGGCTTGTGCAGTTCTTGAGATTCCATGTGATTAACATTTTTAAGACTCGAAATTTTCATCATGTGAAACGTCACTGTCAACATTCTGTGGTACTTTACGATTTCTGTACTACACCTTTTTTGTAGTAGGGTTATGGAAATGGTTTTTAAGTACTGTGGGAAGATTCCTCCTCCATATAATATTCAATGCATAAGAGTTCAGTGCATGGAGTTACATGAGTCAGAGTCTTGGGCAGTGCTGAGACATCCAGCTGAAGACTTTTTCAAAGTAAAGTGGGGTCATAGTTATGTTAGAAATGATAAAGATATTGGAAAGGTTTTGAGACATCTTTGAAAGAATCATTTGGATTACTAATCTTTAGAGTGATTAATAGTTCATTGAACACAGTCACATTGTATCACTCATTTTTTTGTTGTGGTCAAAGTAGGTTCCATCTCCTTTAAGTAAGAGCCCAGTACTGGATGTAGTTTTTGCCCTGGATTGTGCAAATGAAAGAGATAATTTAATATTTCTTTCAATTTCATTTATGGGTTTTTTGTAACGTGTGTCTCCTGGGTCACTGTATGATGCAATCAGTTTCAGTCATTATTTTCCATTTCGCTAGCCAGTATTTCGTTTCGTTCTATAAAACGTCTACAGCCGCCGAGAAGTTCTGCAATCCTCTGTCGTCCCATGTAAAGAGAAAACCTCTCTCCTAATTAGCATCTTCTATTTTTTCATAGTGTACGTGTCTGGAGAATACTTCAAGCTTTATTGAGCGCATCCTCTCCAGATGCTGGTTCCAATCCATGTCAAATATATTTTCTTCCCAGCATATCTCAATAATGTCATGATTTATTTTTTCCCAGCTAATGTTTTTGTTAAAATTTGCTGAACACAACCTCTTGTGGCTTTTTAAATTATATCTAGAGATTTTATACGGAATAAGTGGAAGATGAGATAATCATTCTCTCGACCTTGAAAGTGTTCAGTACCTTAGTGTTGATGAATGTGAAGCACAGGTAGCAAGACGGATAAGGCATCGTCACCGGTGAAGAGGATTCAATATTGGAAGTAGGTCATTCCCAAGAGTTGGGCCAGAGGTTAGTGAACAGGTCTCTGCTTTATATATATATATATATATATATATATATATATATATATATATATATATATATATATATATATATATATATATATATATATATATATATATATATTAACTCATCGGCCGTTTCCTACCAACCAAGGCAGGGTGGCCCGAAAAGAAGAACTTTCATCATCATTCACTCCATCACTGTCTTGCCAGAGGCACGCTTACACTACAGTTACAAAACTATAAAATTAGCACCCCTCCTTCAGAGTGCCGGCACTATACTTCCCATCTCCAGGAATCAAGTTCGGCCTACCAGTTTCCCTGAATCCATTCATAAATGTTACCTTGCTTACACTCCAACAGCATGTCAAGTCCTAAAAGCCATTCGTCTCCATTTCCTCCTGTCTAACACGTTCACACACGCTTGCTTGAAGTCCAAGCCCCTAGCACACAGAACCTTCTTTACCCCTCCCTCCAACCTCACCTAGGCCGACCCCTACCCCACCTTCCCTCCACTACAGATTTATACACCCTCGAAGACATTCTATTTTGTTCCTTCCTCTCTACATGTCCGAACCATCTCAACAACCCCTCCTCAGCCCTCTGGATAATAGTTTTGGTAATCCCACACCTCCTCCTAATCTCCAAACTACGGATTCTCTGTATTATATTCACACCACACATTGCCTTCAAACATGACATCTTCACTGCCTCCAGCCTTCTCCTTGTTGCAACATTCACAACCCATGCCTAACACCCATACATGAGCGTTGATATAACTATACTCTCATACATTCCATCAAGCCTAATTATATACAGTCCACACCACTTTAATTTACCAGAGTAGCTGGTTTTAATATTGTAAATATTAATTTAATGTTAGGTCTAGTTTTTTTTGTGGGAGTGGTAGTGAGTGGGCATCGAGGGAGTGACAGTTTAGCGACCTACTGTGACTAAGTCCCACTTACCTCACCCAAATTCCTTGCAGGAAATAATTCAGGTAATATTCCGTAAACCTCCTGAAGGTAATTTCCCACACACGTCAAAAAAATGGCGATGTCTGTATGATTTACGGGGTTTTATAATCGAGAAGTTTGAAATGATGTAAGAATGTGACAAACTCGAAAAAAAAAGAAGTTACGTTGATTGGAGACGAAAGAAAATTCTATCCTGCGTATGGATGAAGTTGTATGAGAATGAAGGACATGGAAAATAGTTTATTATGTTGGCAAGTTTTATTCGGAATGGCAATTTACACTAAGGCAAACTAGCCTACTCTCTCTCTCGTTCTAATTGTTTTACGATTTTATTGATTGTAAAATGAAATAAAGCATTTTGAAAATATGGGAGTCAAGAAATTGCAACCAGTCGTCGCAAATACTGAATAGATTTCTCAAATACGTTTTGCAGTAAATTTCTCGAATTTCGTTAAGTTAGGTTAAGTCAGGTTGTCCTCTGTCCGTAAAAAAAAACAATTATAACATAACACAGCTGAAATATAAGATACAGGTGATAAAAGAGCTCAGCCGTGCGAATAGAAATTGGGAACCCACGGAGCGTAGTAGAAAATACTATATGAAATGTTCACTGACTGAGCTATCTTGATCAGTCACTCGACTGTTTGCAACAATGAAAATGCTTTTTGTTATCAACAGGACGTACTGGCAGTTGTGGCAGAAATTTTTTGTGGCTCTGAAAAATTGTGCGTTTGTAAACGAAATGAAATTGTTTGGCTTCATTAATGTTAAGTAAAAGAGAGAGAAATGCATATTGAAACAACTTGTTTCCTATTTTTTTTTAAACAATATATTTTTATAAATTGTTAAAAAAATGTAAAAAGGGAAATTGCTACAATGCAACAGGCAAAAATTGGTAAAAAAAAGTATATTATAAAAGAACAAGCATTTTTAAGCGAAGAACTAGAAAGATATATATTAAATTCGTTGGGGGTTTTACTAAGTGAAAAAAAAAATTTGATAGGTGAGTGAAGCAGAGAAATAACAAGACCTGAGAGCAACACCACAGGACCTAGTCTTGACTCAGAGAAATTATCACCGTGATGGACCATTCTGGTCCACTGTTGGAGTGTCTCTAATATTGGAGTGTATGTAGGGAAGTTTTTGTGATGGAGAGTGGGAAATGGAGTATACGTGTTGGGGTGTGTGTTGGAGCATGAGTCTCGAGTGTGAGTGTGTGACTGTGGGTGGTAGAGCACTGGTGCTGGAGTGGGGTTCTTGGAGTGTGGGTGCTGGAGCGATGGTGTTGCAGTGTGGGTGTGAGAGTGTGGGTACTGGAGTGTGGGTGCTGGAGCGATGGTGTTGCAGTGTGGGTGTGAGAGTGTGGGTACTGGAGTGTGGGTGCTGGAGCGATGGTGTTGCAGTGTGGGTGTGAGAGTGGGTGCCGAATAGGTGATAGAGTGTGGTTGCCGAGGGGTGGGTGCTGGAGTGTGGGTGCTGGAGTGTTGGTGCTGGAGTGTGGGTGCTAGAGTGTCTTCGCTGGAGTGTGGGCGCTGGAGTGTGGGTACTGGAGTGTGGGTGCTGGAGTGTGGGTGCTGGAGTGTGGGTGCTGGAGTGTGGGTGCTGGTGTGTGGGTGCTGAAGTGTGGGTGCTGGAGTGTGGGTGCTGGAGTGTGGGTGCTGAAGAAGTTTGTAATGATGTAAGAATGTGACAAACTCGAAAAAAAAGAAGTTACGTTGATTGGAGACGAAAGAAAATTCTATCCTGCGTATGGATGAAGCTGCATGAGAATGAAGGACACGGAAATGGAGTGTGGGTGCTGGAGTGTGGGTGTTGGAGCGTAGGGGCTGGATTGGGGGTGCTGGAGTGTGGATGCTGGAGTGTGGGTGTTGAAATGTGGGTGTTGGAGTGGGGGCGTTTAAGTGGGGGTGTTGAAGTGGGAGTGTTGGAGAGTGAGTGTTGGAGTGAAGGTGTTGGAGCATGGATGGAGGAGAGTGGGTACTGGAGTGTGGATGCTGGAGTGAGCGCTACTCGACAGACACTGCTAGAGTGTGGGTGGTGTGTGGCTGTTGGATTGAGTGGAACTTGACAGACTCTGTTGGACACTCACTGGTGGACACTCACTGGTGGACACTCACTGCTGGACTCTTCTGGACACTCACTGCTGGACTCTGCTGGACACTCATTGCTCGACACTCATTGCTGGACAATGCTGGACACTGCTGGACACTCATTGCTGGACCCTGGTAAGAAACATAACAATATAAAAAACGACTAATTCTGATCACAATCTAATCGAAGTCCAGACTTACATGCACAGGAGTCCTGATCAGCGAAATTGATATGGTTATGAGGGTGCCTTCACCAAATTCAACTTCAACAACAAGAACATCAACTGGGACAAGGTAAATCATGTCCTAAATGAAACATGTTGGGAAGATATCTTAAATAACATGGACCATAACCAGTGCCTTGAAAAGATCAACTTCCTGGTAGCTGAAGTATGTTCAAGGCATATTCCCCTAAGAAAAAAGAAGAGAAGAAGTAAACTGAAGAGAGAAAGACTCTCAAACTACAGGAGAAGGCGAAGAATCACTGAGCTCCTTAAGAATACTAGATTATAATTTTTTTCATGAATGAGCCTCAAAACCCATTGACAACAAGCCCATGCACTCAGCTCCAGGCCCTGACTCGTGGAACTCTGCGTTTATTAAGAACTGCAAGAAACCCCCCTCGCTGGTTCTAAGTATGCTATGGAGAAGGAGCATCGACACAGGTGAGATTCCACAGTCACTAAAAACAACGGACATAGCCTCACTCCATAAAGCTGGCAGAAATGTAATAGCTAAGAACTATAGACCAATAGCTCTAACGTCCCACATCATAAAAATCTTTGAAAGAGTTCTAAGAAGCAGGATTGCAAACCACTTGGATTCCCAACAATTGGACAATCCAGGGCAACGTGGGTTCAGAGCAAGTCTCTCCTGTCTCTCGCAACTGCTAGACCACTATGATGTAGTCTTGCATGCACTGTAAAACACGCAGAATGCAGATGTAGTATACACAGATTTTGCAAAAGCCTTTGACAAGTACGATCATGGTGAAATAGCACACAAAATGCGTGCTAAAGGGATAACTCGCAGAGTGGGCAGATGAATCTTCAACTTTCTAACCAATCGAACACAAAGAGCAGTGGTAAACAGAGCTAAATCGGAAGCTGCCATAGTGAAGAGCTCTGCTCCACAAGACACACTACTCGCCCCCCTTCCTGTTCCTCATCTTCATATCAGACATAGGCAGAGATGTAAACCGTAGCACCGTATCATCGTCTGCAGACGATACTAGGATCTGCATGAGAATGTAATCTATTGAAGACACAGTAAATCTCCAAGTAGATATAAACCAAGTTTTCCAATGGGCAACAGAGAACAATATGATGTTCAAGGAAGACAAATTCCAATTACTCCGTTATGTAAAACTGGAGGAAATAATAGCTAGGACTGAGTATATTACAAACTTTAATCACACAATAGAGCGGAAAAGTAGTCTGAGGATCTCACCTTCAAGGACCACAACAATGTCACTATCACATCTGCGAGGAAAATGATAGGATGGATAATGAGAACATTCAAGACAAGAGATGCCAAGCTAATGATGATCCTTTTTAAATCACTTGTTCTCTCTAGGCTGGAATACTGCTGTACAGTAAAAGCTCCATTCACGGCAGGTGAAATTGCAGATCTAGAGAATATACAGAGAACTTTTACTGCACATATCAGTTCCATCAAACACCTTAACTACTGGGTACGCTTGGAAGCACTTAATTTGTACTCACTGGAGCGCAGGCGAGAGAGATACATCATACTCTACACTTGGAAAATCCGAGGGACTGGTCCCTAATCTGCACACATAAATCACTCTCTACGAAAGCAAATGACTTGGCAGGCGATGCAACATACGCCCAATGAAAAGTAGGGGCACAATTAGTACACTAAGAGAAAACATCATAAGTGTCCGGGGCCCAAGACTGTTCAACAGCCTCCCACCAGCCATAATGGAAATTACCAATAGGCCCCTGGCTGCCTTCAAGAGGGAGCTGGACAGATACTTAAAGTCAGTGCCGGATCAGCCGGGCTATGGTTCGTACGTTGGACTACGTGCGGCCAGCAGTAACAGCCTCGTTGATCAGGCCCAGTTCCACCGGAAGGCCTGGTCATGGACCAGGCCGCGGGGGCGTTGATCCCCGGAATACTCTTCAGGTAGGTAGGTAGGTAGGTAGGTAGACACTCACTGCTGGACACTCACTGCTCGGCAATATGTCGAGCAGTGAAGAATAGTTCTACCCCAGCAGTCAGGAACGGGAGCTTTGTCGTGCCGGAATTACCGGTGATAATCCCAGTATCATCCCGGCCCACGCCAGCCGTCTGTCGTCCTCCAGGAACAACTGCAAGCACCCAAGCACCTTCACGACCTTCTAGCACCGGAATGACTACAACCACTCCAGCACCATCACGACCTACTAACACTGGAACGACTACAAGCACCCCAGCACAGTCACGACCTTCTAACACTGGAACGACTACAAGCACCCCAGCACCATCACGACCTTCTAACTGGGACAACTACTAGCACCCAAGCTCCATCACAACCTTCTAACAGTGGCACGACTACAAGCACCCCAGCACCTTCACGACCTTCTAGCACCGAAATGACTACAACCACTCCAGCACCGTCACGACCTTCTAACTGGGACAACTACTAGCACCCAAGCTCCATCACAACCTTCTAACACTGGCACGACTACAAGCACCCCAGCACTATCACGACCTACTAACACTGGAACGACTACAAGCACTCCAGCACCATCACGACCTACTAAGACTGGAACGACTACAAACACCCCAGCACCATCACGACCTACTAACACTGGAACGACTACAATCACCCCAGCACCATCACGACTTACTAACGCTGTAACGCCTACAAGCACCCCCAGCTCCATCACGACCTACTAACACTGGAACGACTACAAGCACCCCAGCACCATCACGACCTACTAACACTGGAATGACTACAAGCACCCCAGCACCATCACGACCTACTAACACTGGAACGACTACAAGTACCCCAGCACCATCACGATCTACTAGCACTGGAACGACTACAAGCACCCCAACTCCATCACGACTTACTAACGCTGGAACGCCTACAAGCAACCCCAGCTCCATCACGACCTACTAACACTGGAACGACTACAAGCACCCCAGCATCATTACGACCTTCTAACACTTGAACGACTACAAGCACCCCAGCACCGTCACGACCTACTAACACTGGAACGACTACAAGTACTCCAGCACCGTGACGACCTACTAATACTGGAACGACTAAAAGCACCCCAGCTCCATCATGACCTACTAACACTGGAACGACTGCAAGCACCCCAGCACCATCACGACCTACTAACACTGGCACGATTACAAGCACCCCAGCACCGTCACGACCTACTAACACTAGAACGACTATGTCATATATTATTATTATTATTATTATTATTATTATTATTATTATTATTAATTTTTCATTGGGAAGCGCTAATCCAGTAAGCATGGTCCAGTGCCTGGAGAATGGGAGGTAATCAGGTTTGAGACGAGGATATAGTGACCACCCCAGTTTCTTGGATCAAGAACTCTTCACCAGCAGCAATGCACTTCCCTAAGCAGACTGTGTCTGTATAGCAATTGCATCTAGCTATTTTGCAGAAGCTGTCCAGGCGGCCTCAAAGTTGATGCATATATTTTTTTAAGTCGAGGTTGCGGTAACACATGCGGGCACATGCGGCACTTGCAGGCACCCATGAGGCAGCAACCGCTAGTGTCAGCACTTTTGGACACGATAACTTCGTTGCCAGTTCAAAGTGCCAATTCTAGAGCGGTGAGTGGCGCTACAAATTCCAATTACGAAATTCCCAAGACCTCTATCCACTCAAAAGAATTCGGCAGGTTAGTTACCATTGTACTAGGGATGAGGAAGAGAGGGAGGGGATAAGGCGGGAGGGAGGGGATGAGGAAGAGAGGGAGGGGATAAGGCGGGAGGGAGGGGATGAGGAAGGGAGGGAGAGAGATGAAGTGGGGAGGGAGGGGAATAGGGTTAAGGGAGGAAATGGAAAAGTAAAATTTAGGAGAAGGGTGAGGGAGGACTATGGAAGTGGTAGGGGAAGGGGAAGGAGGAAGGGATAGTTGAAGGAAGGGGAGTGTGCAGAAAGGGGAAAGGAAGGAAGGAAGGGTTAGGGGAGGGAAGGATGATAGAGAACATACACTTCCACACGGTGTTACGGACATGCATTTACGCAGGATGCTAAGACATACACTAACGCAGGGTTCTACGGACATACACTAATGCACGTTGCATGGTATATGTGTGCACGTACGTAGCACTATGCGATAGTTTATGTCAGTCGCATGGTGTGTGAGTCAGTGCTTGAGTATAAGTTCGTACATACACGTGAGTGCTTGTCCTTCCCACGGTGCGTAAGCTTATGCCCGTGCGTCAGTGTATGCCCGTGCGTCAGTGTATGCCCGTGCGTCAGTGTATGCCCGTGCGTCAGTGTATGCCCGTGCGTCAGTGTATGCCCGTGCGTCAGTGTATGCCCGTGCGTCAGTGTATGCCCGTGCGTCAGTGTATGCCCGTGCGTCAGTGTATGCCCGTGCGTCAGTGTATGCCCGTGCGTCAGTGTATGCCCGTGCGTCAGTGTATGCCCGTGCGTCAGTGTATGCCCGTGCGTCAGTGTATGCCCGTGCGTCAGTGTATCCGTGCGTCAGTGTATGCCCGTGCGTCAGTGTATGCCCGTGCGTCAGTGTATGCCCGTGCGTCAGTGTATGCCCGTGCGTCAGTGTATGCCCGTGCGTCAGTGTATGCCCGTGCGTCAGTGTATGCCCGTGCGTCAGTGTATGCCCGTGCGTCAGTGTATGCCCGTGCGTCAGTGTATGCCCGTGCGTCAGTGTATGCCCGTGCGTCAGTGTATGCCCGTGCGTCAGTGTATGCCCGTGCGTCAGTGTATGCCCGTGCGTCGAGTCGTATGCCCGTGCGTCAGTGTATCCCGTGCGTCAGTGTATGCCCGTGCGTCAGTGTATGCCCGTGCGTCAGTGTATGCCGTGCGTCAGTGTATGCCCGTGCGTCAGTGTATGCCCGTGCGTCAGTGTATGCCCGTGCGTCAGTGTATGCCCGTGCGTCAGTGTATGCCCATGCGTCAGTGTATGCCCGTGCGTCAGTGTATGCCCGTGCGTCAGTGTATGCCCGTGCGTCAGTGTATGCCCGTGCGTCAGTGTATGCCCGTGAGTCAGTGTATGCCCATGCGTCAGTGTATGCCCGTGCGTCAGTGTATGCCCGTGCGTCAGTGTATGCCCATGCGTCAGTGTATGCCCATGCGTGAGTGTATGCCCGTGCGTCAGTGTATGCCCATGGTCAGTGTATGCCCGTGCGTCAGTGTATGCCCGTGCGTCAGTGTATGCCCATGCGTCAGTGTATGCCCGTGCGTCAGTGTATGCCCATGCGTGAGTGTATGCCCGTGCGTCAGTGTATGCCCGTGCGTCAGTGTATGCCCATGCGTCAGTGTATGCCCGTGCGTCAGTGTATGCCCGTGCGTCAGTGTATGCCCATGCGTCAGTGTATGACCATGCGTCAGTGTATGCCCATGCGTCAGTGTATGCCCGTGCGTCAGTGTATGTCCGTGCGTCAGTGTATGCCCGTGCGTCAGTGTATGCCCATGCGTCAGTGTATGCCCATGCGTCAGTGTATGCCCGTGCGTCAGTGTATGCCCGTGCGTCAGTGTATGCCCGTGCGTCAGTGTATGCCCGTGCGTCAGTGTATGCCAGTGCGTCAGTGTATGCCCATGCGTGCGTGTATGCCCGTGCGTCAGTGTATGCCCGTGCGTGAGTGTATGCCCGTGCGTCAGTGTATGCCCATGCGTCAGTGTATGCCCATGCGTCAGTGTATGCCCGTGCGTCAGTGTATGCCCGTGCGTCAGTGTATGCCCGTGCGTCAGTGTATGCCCGTGCGTAGTGTATGCCCGTGCGTGAGTGTATGCCCATGCGTCAGTGTATGCCCTGCGTCAGTGTATGCCCGTGCGTCAGTGTATGCCCATGCGTCAGTGTATGCCCATGCGTCAGTGTATGCCCGTGCGTCAGTGTATGCCCGTGCGTCAGTGTATGCAGACGGCACCGCTTACGATTTGTGTATGCCCGTGCATACACAAATTTAATTAATTTTATTGACACACTGAAGCGATATATATATATATATATATATATATATATATATATATATATATATATATATATATATATATATATATATATATATATATTTTTATTGTTTTATTTATTTTCCTAATTAACGTAGTCAGTCCATAAGTACCATAATGGTGTTTTATTTTCATATTCATGTTCACATATTTATATACATATTCATACTCTTATTTTTTTTTAAAGCGCAGAACATGATAACAAGTAAAATCCAGAAAAACACAAAAGAATGGGAGACTGAATGGACAGTAGAAAAAAATATGAGAGAAAATGTGTAGATGGTATCAACGTCCGAGACACACGTAGCAGGTGTTCCTACATGTTCAGAAAGAGGAACTGCTACTGTGGTGACCAGTGCATCTGTTGTCATCCACAGATGTCAAATTTATCATTAGTAACTAAGACATATTATGTGATCTTTATTGGGAGGGGGATGGTTTCTTGTAAGCATTAATTTAAAGTTGTTCTTATTTGATTAATGATGTAGGAATCATCTTTCTCATTGGTGAATTGTACGGAAAGTTTTACTTAAGTTAAACTGTTCTGGAAACTTTCGAGGAGGTGATGAGTGTTACATGGTTGAAACTGAGCCCAACATTTACCAACGAATTTTTGGCATTAATATACATGCAGAACCCACAACAACAGCAAAGTAATGCCATTCATCGTGACAACTATGCACACTTCATGCACTTCATGTCGTGAAGTGACTCAGAATTTATTATTAAAGAAGTGAGAATGAGGAGAACGGATCTGGAAGCGGCCTTCAAACACGCCCCTTACCCCTTCCCCGGCCCAAGAGCTTGACCAAGTGACTGAGTGACCTGTGCCCGTCCTCTCACCACTACCCCTTTACTGGTGGAAAATGTATATGGAATTTGGTTCGGTTTCTTCTTCAGCATGAAAATAAAACTATCTTTAAGCGAATGTTAAAGGCTTTCTTTAAAGTGACTATAAATAACCCACTAGTTGACCTTTCTTTTAACCTAAGTGTTCGCCGATTGTCGCAGGTGCCATTGTAAAGGATGTTAGCAAACTTTAGATAATGCTTGCCATTTAAATGAATACACGACGAACTGAACACTCACAGGGTGGACTAATAACACTCACGAGGGAGACTAGTAAGAATCATGAAGCAGGAAATGAAGACTCACGAGGTGGAGTAATATAACTGGCACTAAACAAACATTCAAGTAGTCGCTAATGACAGGTCCAGTTGTTTTGTTGAAGCCAACATCAATTGGCTAAACATTTTAATAAGTACTTAATTTTTTTTTGTCGATTCGTCTATTAAAATTATGCGCAACAACAGATTGTGTTTACGCACATGTAGATAACAGGTTAGACATGAGTATTGATAAAACGTTGGACACGTAAATTTGCAGCAGAGGATATTGGGATCCACAATGTGCAAATTCTATTTCGGACATATCAGTAAATTCTCGGCGGAGATTATATCGCCCGAGGACAAACATATAAATTTTGGGATGTTTTCAGCATCGATTCTGGGTTGAGCTTGTGGGCAGTGGTGGGCACCAGGTGGGGGCAGTGAATGAATAGGTTTGAGTGTGTAGGCAGAGGCTTCTCTCTCTCTCTCTCTCTCTCTCTCTCTCTCTCTCTCTCTCTCTCTCTCTCTCTCTCTCTCTCTCTCTCTAAAATATATTGGACACTATTCCTCACAAAAAATGAACTACCAATCAGAGAAACTGACAAGCAAGGAATTACAATGGATCCTGAGAAAAAGGAGATACGGTGACTGTCTTGGAAGAGGTGTCAGACTCAGCAAATGGCATCCCATAGAAACATGAAATTAATTCATTCCTGAAAACAGATGACGTAAATTAAGTAAGGAGAAAGAATATCGGGGAATGCAGGACAAGCTAAAAGATGTGTGATCAATATAAGCGTCAGAATTGGTCAAGTAACTGGAATTCAACCCTAGTAAATGATTGCAGAATCATGGAACAAAGGCTGAGAAGATCACTCAGTAAGTTCCGTGGGTGACTATGATCCCAACAACGTCTGCATCAAATGAGCGACTGGAGTACCTAGGATTAGCATTCACGAATCTCAATAACACACAAGTACCTATTTACTGCTAGGTGAACTGAGGCAATACATGTGTTTGTTGGCCTTATACCTCATCCCAATTATCCATACAACTGTTGCTTCCGTTCATCTAAAATTAAATAGGTCGAGTGTCGCTGTTCTTTGACATGAACTAAGATGTAAGTTCAACGACTGAACACTTATTACTAATAAAACAAAAGTAAGTTTTAAGTAGTGCAATTTTTGGAATGTTTCGTTCTACCAATTTGAGCTGTTAGGGTGAATAATGAATAAGCGGTTGGTGGTACACCAGATTCACAAAATATTTACTTTGGTACATGGCTAACTGTGTACCGTCTTTTTAAATAAATAAACATGTATGGAGTAGGACTTATTCCTAATTTCGCTGTTGTTTTATTCATTAAAATATATCTTATAAATTATCTTAAGTAATCACTTCAAATAAAGAATGCCGATGCTCAACACTAAGTGTAAACATAACCAAAATCTTTCCACTACAAATGAATTAAAATATATCGGGAGACGAGGATGGTCATGGAGGGATGGGAACACCTCGCTCAGTTATGTAGCCACCGAAATACAACAAGTTATTATCATTGGAGCGCAGAGATAAAACTGTATCAGATGCAGTACAACATTTATACTAAACAACATTGAATTTTTTACATTACATGCCAGAAAAAGTTTGTAAGGTGGTTAATTGAAACTGTGTGTGTGTGAGTGGAGGAAAGGCAGGAGAGTGTGAGTTAGTTATGTACCAGCTACCACTGTGAGTCACGTGATGGAAGCTACGAGAGTGTGAGTCACTCACACATCAACCAGCACTGTTTGAGTGCCAGGTGAGGGAGGCCAGGAGAGTGTGAATGAGTGACTCACGCATCAACTACCACTATTTGCGCAGTTAACTAACAGATATTCTGCACAAAGGTGAACTGCAATATTCTGAAGGGAGCAAAAAAGAGCCTTCATGGCTCTGGCAAATAAGCTGACAACAGTTTGTAAACAAAAGTCAGGAAGTAACTATAGCTTTTATTTGTCAAGTCCAGGACGCTTGTGTCCGGGCGAGTCCTGGACGCTTGTGTCCAGCGAAGTGCTGGACGCTGGTGTCCAGACGAGTTCTGAACACTTGTCTTCTGTGGAGTCATGGACGTCGGTGTGCAGACGAGTTCTTGACGCTGGTGTTCGGCTGAATCCTAGACTCAAGTGTTCTGTAAAGTCCTGGACGGTAGTGTTCAGACGAGTCCTGGACTTTCGTGTTCTGACGGGTCTTGGACACTGGAGTGCAGATGAGTCGTGGACGCTATTGCCAAGATATTTCCTGGACGACGGTGTTCTGTCTAGTCCTGGACGTTGGTTTTCTGTCGAGTGCTGGACGTTGGTGTTCTGTCGAATGCTGAAGCCTGGTGTTCTGTCGAGTGCTGGAGCCTGCTGTTCTGATGAATCCTGGAGCTGGTGTTCTACCGCGTCCTGGAGCTGGTGTTCTACCGTGTCCTGGACCTGGTGTTCTCTCGCGCCCTGGATGCTGTTGTCCAGGTGAGTCCTGGACGCTGGTGTTCTGTCGAGTGCTGGAGCCTGGTGTTCTGATGAATTCTGGAGCTGGTGTTCTTTCGCGTCCTGGATGCTGTTGTCCAGGTGAGTCATGGACGCTGGTGTTCTAATGAGTCCTGGACCTGGTGTTCTAACGTGTCCTGAGAACAATTGTCCACTTGAGTCCTGGAACTGGTGTTCTGAGGCGTCCTGTACGCTAGTGTCCAGACAAGTAATGGACGCTGGTGTTCTGTCGAGTACTGGAAACTAATGTTTTGTCGAATCCTAGGCGCTGGTGTTCTCTCTTCACCTGGACACTGATGTTGGCCAGGCAGTATAGTGTTAGTGTACACCAGGCAGTGTAGAGTCACCATACGCCAGGCAGTGTAATGCCAGTGTACACCAAGGAGTGTAGTGTCAGTGAACACCAAGCATTGTAGAGTCAGTATACGCTAGGCAGTGTAGAGTCAGTATACGCCAGGAAGTGTAGTGCCAGTGAACTCATTTTGTCACCCACACACAATACTAAAAAATCTAGATACTAGTGTTTGACAGACTTACATTTTATTGCTGAGGTAACTAATCTCTTTACTGGCAGGAAAGAGAGAGAGAGACAGAGACAGAGACAGACAGACAGACAGACAGACAGACAGACAGACAGACAGACAGTAGAGTAGAGGGTGAGGACGGAGAGTGACATGAGGACACCTGTGTGCCCTCACGTCTGGGATGCACAAGGAAATTGGACCTGAAGTGAAATTTGTGAATAATCCCCAGTAGTAGCAGCGAGGCTGGATGTTCTGCCAGGCAGGTAGTAACTGTTTACCTTATTGTGTGTGTGTGTGTGTGTGTGTGTGTGTGTGTGTGTGTGTGTGTGTTAGTTACCATTTTGTCCTAGGCACATGTCGATTAGACACTAGGCCTGTTGTATGTATGTACTCACCTAATTGTGGTTGTGTGTGTGTGTGTGTAACGAAACACTTCGAAATGTTTCGGCCCCGCCGGGAATTGAACCCGGGCCCTCCGTGCGTGAAGCAAGAGCGCTAGCCACCATGCCATCGGGTGTGTGTGTGTGTGTGTGTGTGTGTGTGTGTGTGTGTGTAACTGTTTGTGTTTAATTCTTTTTCGTAGCTACAGAAGCAGAGCTCTGGTCGTGATGTCCCGTGTTCAGTAATTACTTCTCCGTGTAATTTAAAAAAAATAAGTGGTTTTATTTCTCTTTCTCTCTACCTCTATCAGTGTTTGCGTTAGAAGAAGATGATTCCTCTATCCCTTCGTCTGAACATTTCTTTTCCATTTTCAACTGGCTGGCCTCTTAGTAGCCATCTTGCAGGTGCTTAAATTTTTTTTTTCTATTCTCTCATGTCTGTTGCTGATTTTGTGTAGTTATTATCTCTCCTATTTCCCTCCTATCAGCGAGCGTGTGAATTTGTGTTGTCCACAGCTTTCCATTAAAATTCGTATTTTTTTTAACTACAACTTATGTACATACTTTTTAGCACGACACTTCTACGTATTCAAATTTTCTTGTAAACAGTTTTTTCTTTTCTAAATTTTTCTCTATCCATGTTTGTGTCAAAATATCGTTTATATGATCGTCCTATGACAATTTTATTTTTGTTAATAATGATTCCTAAATGCCTCCTTTCTTTGACATTGTCAGAATTTTTGCTACAGTTTGTATTCTTCACAAATACTGATTTCGCTTTCTCCCATTCCATTCCATGACATTTTTCCAACTTAAATTCCATATCCATCTATCACTCCATTTGGACTATTTATCCAAGTCATCCCGTAGAGACTAATAGTCATTTACAGTAGCTGGTATTGTCTCCTCCTAGCCACACACAACCAATGTTGCTTCCTAGCCACATACAACCAATGTTGCTTCCTAGTCACATTCAACTAGTGTTACTTCCTAGCTACATACAACTAGTGTTACTTTCTTGGCACACACAACCAATGTTGTTTCCTAGCCACATACAACTAGTGTTGCTTCCTAGCTACATACGCAACCAGTTTTGCTTCAGAACCACACACAACCAGTGATACTTCCTAGCCACATATAACTAGTATTGCTTCCTAGCCACACATAACCAGTGTTGATTTCTAAACAAACACACAACCAGTGTTTTTTCGTATAGCCACACACAACCAGTGTTAATGTTTAGCCACACATGCAACCAGTTTTGCTTTATATCCACATGCAACCAGCGTTGCTTCTTAGCCACACAACCACAGCTGCTTCCTAGCCACACACAACCGGTGCTGCTTCCTATCCACATGCTACTAATGTTCCTAGCCACACATAACCAGTGTTGCTTCCTAGACACTCACAACCAGTGTTGCTTTATGTACATACACACAACCAGTGTTCCTGTATAGCCCCACACTCAACCAGCGTTGCTTCTCATCCACACAAAAGCAGTATTCCTCTGTGAAATATCAACTATTTCCTTAGCCAGGAGCACTAACAACTATTGAGGCGGACTTGCTAGGGATACCATTATGTTTTTATATCATAATAATCATATGTAAGCGCTGATCTGAGGAAAGATATGCAAGATCCAATTTCTTTTAGGAAGAGCCCTTAAGCAGCATAAAGACTGCCGACAGTGTCACCTGTTGCTCGCTCTTCCACTATCAATCATGAGGGTTCTTGAGTAAGTGAAACGTGGCCGGCGACACCGTAGACTTACCAACACAATGCTGATATATCCAATTTAGCTAAAAAAAAATTTAAACTCACTGTAAGGATGTTAAGATGGCATAATTATTACAACAGTATTCGTAATAATTGTATTTTAATAGTAATGATAATATTTATATAAGAGTTTGTTAAATGTTATTATTATTTTTATTATTATTATTATTATTATTATTATTATTATTATTATTATTATTATTATTATTATTATTATTATTATTATTATTATTATTATTCATAGCAGTAGTATTAGAAGTGATGTTAGTGATAGTAGTAGTGGTAATAGTAATAGTAGTAATAGTGATTGTAGTAGTAGTAGATCTAGTTGTAGTAGCAGTAATAATAGACGTAGTAGCAGAAGTAGTAGTAGTAGTTGTAGTTGTTACAGTAGTAGTAGTAATGGTATTAATAGTAGTAGACGTAGTACTATTAGTAGTAGTAGTAGAAGTACTATTAGTCGTAGTATAGTAGATATATTGTCAGTATGTAGTACTAATAGTAGTAGTAGTAGAAGTACTATAGTCGTAGTAGTAGTAGAAGTACTATTAGTCGTAGTAGTAGTAGAAGTACTAGTAGTCGTAGTAGTAGTAGTAGAAGTACTAGTAGTCGTAGAGTAGTAGTAGAAGTACTAGTAGTCGTAGTAGTAGTAGAACTAGTAGTACTAGTAATGCAGTAGTATAGAAAGTAATAGTAGTCGCAGTAATAGAAATAATGGAATTAATAGTAGTAGTAGTAGTAGCTGTAGCAGTAGAAGTAATAGTAGTAGTAGCAGTAGAGGTAATACTAATAGTAGTAGTAGTAGTAGTAGCAGCAGTAGTAGAGGTAATACTAATAGTAGTAGTAGCAGCAGTAGTAGAGGTAATACTAATAGTAGTAGTAGTAGTAGCAGTAGAGGTAATACTAATAGTAGTAGTAGTAGTAGCAGCAGTAGTAGAGGTAATACTAATAGTAGTAGTAGTAGCAGCAGTAGAGGTAATACTAATAGTAGTAGTAGCAGCAGTAGTAGAGGTAATACTAATAGTAGTAGTAGCAGCAGTAGAGGTAATACTAATAGTAGTAGTAGTAGTAGTAGTAGTAGTAGCAGTAGTAATAGTAAAATAATAAAGATGAATACATTACTTTAATAATATATCACTAACAATAATGCTGTTTAATTTTTGTATTATTTGTAATAGGACACTAACGGATCATTGCTCTCCATAAAACATATTGATAATAATAATAATAATATCAGTGATATTATCGTATGAGATATTTATGAAAAAATTATTGTATTGTCATCCTAATAATAATGAAATTTTTCTTGTTAGAATAATTATAAATTTAATATATATTAACAACTATCAATGAAGAGACAAAAAGATGGACAGGGGACGAACTGCGGTCTGTAAATTGATAGTCTGACGCTCTACCTGACATATATATATATATATATATATATATATATATATATATATATATATATATATATATATATATATATATATATATATATATATATATATATATATATATATATATGAACATAAGAAAGGAGGAACACTTCAGTAGGCCTGTTGGCCCATACAAGGCAGGTCTTTCACAGATCCAACCCACTAACAAAATAAACCCTTCTTTTATGGAGCCTCCTTATGCGCTTTGAAGAAGAAGCATGTGGGAATCAGACCCATTGCTGTTGGTAACACTCTTCGCCGTCTAGTTGCCAAAGCAGCAGTAAGAAACATTCGCCTAGAAGCTGCCAGTTTACTCCAGCCACACCAACTGGGCTTTGGGGTCTCTCATGGCAGTGAAGCCGCAGCTCATGCGGCAAGGGCCTACATCAGGGACCTACCAGAAGACAAGGTAGTAGTCAAACTTGATTTTAGAAATGCCTTTAATATGGTGAAGAGAGATGTGGTCTTGCCAGCCCTTCGGGATCGGTTCCCTAGTCTTTTCCCTTCATTTCAGCTGGCTACAGCAAACCCTCAATTCTTTTGTCTGGAGAACATGAAATTCCCTCATCAGAGGGTGTTCAGCAGGGTGATCCACTCGCTCCACTTCTGCTTGGCAGTAAGATAACTAACTTCCAGCCTGCGCAGCGAGCTCAACATCTGGTACCAGGATGATGGCATTCTGGCAGGTACTGAAGAGTCCCTGTTAGAGGACCTCCAACTGGTGAAGACACAGGGAGAAGACTTGGGACTCATCCTCAATCCCTCCAAGTGTGAAATCATCACAACGAACCAGGAAATAAACAATGCTGTGCGAACAATTCTCCCAGAAGTCTCTTCTACCACTCCGTCCAACAGCACCTCTTGGGAGCACCGCTGGGTCACCAGGCCATCGAGACGGTCCTCAAGGACAAATTGAACGACCTGAAGAGAATGGAGGAGAGGATAAGCGATCTTGATGCCCATGATGCCCTGTATCTCCTCACAAGATGTCTTACTCTGCCAAGACTCACTTACTTCCTGAGGTGCGCACCCTCTTTTGACAACCCAACACTCGACGAATATGAGGCACACCTGAGATCAACCTTTAAGAAGGCACTGAATCTGTCACCAGAGGATCGGCAATGGGCTCAGACAACCCTCCCAGTGCGACTGGGAGGTATAGGGGTGCGCAAAGCAACGCAGGTAGCTTTACCTGCTTTTTTGTCTTCGTGTTTGGCTTCCTGTGGATTAGTCAAGAAGATCGTCCACGAACGCTTGAGAGACGTGGTAGTAGCTCAAGACCCCAGCTTCACTGGCAATGCGGTTGGACACCCTTCCAGACTCCTCCAGTAGACCAGCTCCTCCAAAAAGAGCACAAACAGTCCCACTGGGACAAACCAATCATGAAAAAAATCGCCAAAAAATGCTCACCAACGCATCACGAAAGGACAAAGCTCGTCTCCTAGCGGTGAACGTACCACACTCAGGAGATTTCCTTCTAGCTGTTCCCAATTCCTCCCTGGGCACTCGACTCGACCCACAGGCCATTCGGATTGATGTTGTTCTTCGCCTAGCCGCTTCCATCCGCAACGAACATAGGTGTATTTGCGGCAGGGCGACGGCTGATCAATTCGGACTTCATGGTCTCGTGTGTCAAACATCAGAAGGGTGGCCTGATAAATAACTTTCGTTATCACTCACTTCATCACTGTCTTGCCAGAGGCGTGCTTACACTACAGCTACAAAACTGTAACATTAACACCCCTCCTTCAGAGTGCCGGCACTATACTTCCCATCTCCAAGAATCAAGTCCGTCCTGCCGGTTTCCCTGAAACCCTTCATAAATGTTACCTTGCCTACACTCCAACAGCACGTTAAGTCCTAAAAACCATTTGTCTCCATTCGCTCCTATCTAACACGCTCACGCACGCTTGCTGGAAGTCCATGCCTCTCACACACAAAACCTCCTTTACCCTCTCCCTCCAACCTTATCTAGGCCGACCCCTACCCCGCCTTCCCTCCACTACAGATATATACACTCTCGAAGTCATTCTATTTTGATTCATCCTCTCTACATGTCCAAACCATCTCAATAACCCATCCTCAGCCCTCTGGATAATAGTTTTGGTAATCCCACACCTTCTCCTAATCTCAACTAGGG
>WNWK01004521.1:45000-138369 GCA_009830355.1 Cherax destructor | reverse complement strand
CCCCACACTCCAACAGTACGTCAAGTCCAGAAACCTTTTTTGCCCCCATTCACTCCTATCAAATACGCTCACACACGCTTGCGGGAAGTCCAAGCCCTCGCAAACAAAACCCTTTATTTGCCTCCTTCCAACTTTTCCTGGGCCCGATCCCTCCCCCCGGTTTCCCTCCACTAAGATTTATACACCCCGAAGTCATTCTATTTTGTTTCATTCTTTTACATGTCTGAACCACCTCAACATTCCTTCCTTAGCCTTCTGGATAATAGTTTTGGTAATCCCGCCCCTCCCCCCAATTTCCAAACTACGAATTCTCTGCAGTATATTCACACCACACTTTGCCTTCAGACATGACATCTCCACTGCCCCCACCTTCCCTTGTTGCAACATTCCCCATCCATGCTTCATCCCCCATATAAGAGTGTTCAGAACTGTACTTTCATGCTTTCCCCCTATGCTTCCACGGGACAAAGTTCTTTTCCTCAGATTCCTAAGTGCACCATTCCCCCTTTTACCCTCATAAATTTATGTTTTCCCCTTATCTTTCATAGACCCATTGCTGACAAAATCCTTTCCCAAAAAATATCGGGAACACTTTCATTTCCCCTCCATACCTCTCACTCCATTCTGATATCCAATCTTCCGTTACTTTTTTTTTTTGTTATTCCATCACCTTACTCTTTCCTATATTCACTTTTAATTTCCTTCTAATACATCCCCCACCAAACTCATCCACCAACCCTGAAACTTCTCTTTAGAATCCCCAAAAGCACAGTGTCATCAGCAAAGAGCAACTGTGACAACTCCCACTTTGTGTTAGATTCTTTGTCTTTTAACACCACCCTTTTTGCCAACCCCCGAGCATGCACTTTTACAACTCCATGTATAAATATAAAAACAACAATAAAATGACATTTTACAAAATCCCTTCCTTAACCCATTATTACTGGGAAATAATTTTCCCCCTCGGGGTTACAACTTTAACCTGAGCCTCATTTTCATGTAAAAAAAATTATTATGACCCACTTTTCACATCCGACCCTTATTTTTAAACAACATAATCCTTTAATTTAAACTTTAATATTCCCCTTTTCTCTCCATAACTGCCCCCCAACATTATTGTACCCCTTCCTTAGTTCTAACTCTGAGATACTCCCACTTAATCCCATTTATTTTCCTCACTGGGAAAATCGGGCCTTTCCCCCCTTTAGCTTTTTTTCCCCTTAGGCCAGGACATCCAACTTCTTTTCATTCATAACATTAGCAATCATCTTTTTTTTCTTATCATGGCACTACATCGCACTATATGCGCACTACCTTCGAAACATGTGAGTTCATTACCTTTGTACCTTGTTCAGTTATCAAAACTTTGGGGCCCAGTCTCTGGACCCATTATGTACGTCTGTAATCTTTTGCCTACCGCCCACAGGATGGGTATGGGGTACATAATAAAGATATTAAACTAAATAACTAACTACATCCACGCACATTCAAGAATCCCAATTTATATTTCTTTTCTTTTCCTTGTTATATATATATAATATATATATATATATATATATATATATATATATATATATATATATAACATCTTCAGAAGCGGTTGAAAGTGTTTGTAAAGCTGTGTGGCTGATCTCTCGATAGTGCTAAGACATTACAGTTGGCCGTGATGATCCCTGCAAGCGTTGCAGTCATTGCTTCCTCTGATTGCTTACATTCCGACCCACTAGTCCTGGAGGAAACATAATAACCACTACACCACGACTGAAAAAAAATGCATCCGATTACATAAACTAAATTAACGGAGCAACGAAGGACTTCAGACACCTGCTAAACATTACATTGTACTTCCAAAACATTTATCCATTATTTCTTTTTTCCCACTTTCGGAAAGTTTACCGCTGATTAGTTGAAAATTACCCCCACTAAAAGACGAAACGTATGACGACATTTTGGTCCAACAATTCAGTACTAAGCGATATATAAAAACAGAAAAGACATTAGACTAATCAGGAAGAGGGACGGGAGGAAATTAGTCATTAGTTTAGGTTACGTTTTCATGTAATGCTAAGGTTAGCCACAGCTGAGGAAATTCCGTTAATTATAACATTCAATAGGAACAATAAATGCATTAATACGTAACTGCTAGCAAAGAAAAAAAACAAGAAACAAACGAGAAGAGTGACGAATCCAAATAGTGAAAAACAAACCTCCAAGTAATATTGTCACCGTAAAATACCGATGTTTGCTGAGGACAGATAGCACGCTTCTGCCGGTGTAAATACCGATGTTTGCTGAGGACAGATAGCACGCTTCTGCCGGTGCAAATACCGATGTTTGCTGAGGACAGATAGCACGCTTCTGCCGGTGTAAATACCGATGTTTGCTGAGGACAGATAGCACGCTTCTGCCGGTGTAAATAAATCTCACAATATCACGGGCTATAATTCCTCTTCCCAACATCACTGCTTATAACCATAGTGCGGCCTATGATTTCTCCATCACTACTTATAACCCTTTAATCACAGCCTATAACCCCTCCATCACAGCCTATATCCTATCTATCACAGCTTATAACAACTCCATCATAGCCAACAGTTCCTCCTTCACAGCCTATACTTCCTCCATCACTGCCTATACTTCCTCCATCACTGCCTATAATTCCTCTATCACTGCCTATAATTCCTCATCACAGCCTATACTTCCTCCATCACTGCCTATACTTCCTCCATCACTGCCTATAATTCCTCCATCACTGCCTATAATTCCTCATCACAGCCTATAATTCCTCCATCACTGCCTATAATTCCTCCATCACTGCCTATAATTCCTCCATCACTGCCTATAATTCCTCCACCAATGCCTATAATTCCTCCATCTACAGAATGAGAGACTCGTCAATGTGATCGTCACTTGTCTAGCAGCTCTCCGACAAAGAGGACGTGCGTTTCCGCACGAAGAACACTTAACCTGGTTTCCACTGATCACAACCTACGCATCAGTTAAACTCCTTCAGTAATTTTAGATTAGGTGAGGTTAAATTAGACTAACGGACATTAACCAATATTTACGTTTAGTTAACCAACGATACAGGAATAAACGTAAACGTCTTGCTTATTCCTAGTAGCGAGGGACAGGTGGTAGTCCTCAGAACGCCGGTATCCCCACGTTGGTATCTACGTTGGAATATTGCCCGAGATCAAGCATACCCTTGTGTGTGTGCACTTGCGGTATCATAAAAAGCAATGATGGAATATGTTAACTTTGTCTTTTGATAAAGAGAGCGATCTGCATTTAAAAGAGAATTTGAACGATAATGCCAGAAAATGGCTGTAACGAGTAGTACTTTATAAGCGGAGAAGTGAGGTGAACGTGTGTGTGTGTACTCACCTAATTGTTGTTGCAGGGGTTGAGACTCAGCTCCTGGCCCCGCCTCTTCGCTGTCTGCTACTGAGTCTCTGCTCTCCCTGCTAAATGAGCTTCATCATACCTTGTCTTAAAACTATGTATGGTTCCTGCCTCAACTATATCTTTCTCTAGACTATTCCACTTCCTGACTACTCTGTGGCTGAAGAAATGCTTCCTAACATCCCTTTGACTCATCTGAGTCTTCAGCTTCCAGTTGTGTCCCCTTTTTTCTGTGTTCTCTCTCTGGAACATCCTGTCACTGTCTACCTTGTCAATTCCCCGCAGTATTTTGTATGTCGTTATCATGTCTCCTCTGACCCTTCTTTCCTCCAGTGTTGTTAGTCCTATTTCCCTCAACCTTTCTTCATAGGACAGACCCCTGAGTTGTGGAACTAACCTTATCGCAAACCTTTGCACTTTCTCTAGTTTCTTTACGTACTTGACCAGGTGTGGGTTCCAGACTGGTGCTGCATATTCTAGTATGGGCCTGACGTACACGGTGTACAGTGTCTTGAACGATTCCTTGTTAAGGTAATGGAACGCTAATCTTAGGTTTGCCAGTCGCCCATATGCTGCCGCAGTTATCTGGTTGATGTGTGCCTCTGGAGACGTGCTTGGCGTTATACTCACCCCAAGGTCTTTCTCCTTTGCCGAGGTTTGAGCCTTTGTCCGCCTAGCCTGTACTCTGTCAGCGGTCTTCTTTGCCCTTCTCCGATCTTCATGTTTTTGCATTTGGGGGGGTTGAATTGAGAACCCAGGTGACCGATGTCAAGTTGTCCAGGTCTTTTTGAAGTCCTGTTTTTCTTCCGATGGATTCTCCCCAAATTTCACATCTTCGAAAGAGACACTTTGATTATCCTCCGTCATGTTTTTTTCAAAACCAAAATAACACTGGTCCTAGGACACCCCTCGGGACGCCCTCGTCCAGGCGCCCACTGTGATACCTCATCACGCCCCTGACCGTTGTTCCCCTGTGGGTTTCTGATCCATTCCGGCCCTTCTTGTTTACATGTTTTGTTCTTCCAATTTTTATAATTTTTTGGGAATTTTGGGCCTTTCCCCGCAGCCAGGAAAAAGCAACCCCCCCCTTTCTCTCTTTTCCTACCTCACTTTATCATAAAACCCCAGGATTTTTTTAAAAGGTTTTTTCCTTGGAACCGGTGCGGGGGTTTTTATCCTGTTCACCGAGGTGTCCACCATTCTTTTCCTGATGATTTTCTCCAGGATTTTGCACATATACACTAAGGGCACCGGCTATAGTTTAGTGCCTCTTTTGTCCCCTTTTTTAAAGATGGGGACTACGGGCCTTCTTCCATACCTCAGGTAGCTGCCCAGTTTCAAGGGATGTGTTGAATATTATGGAAGTGGCACACTCAGTACCTCAGCTCCTTCCCGAAGAACCCACGAGGGAATATTGTCGGACCACTTTTGAGGTATCAAGGTCACTGAGCAACTGCTTCACCTCCCCCCTCAGTTGTTTGTATGCCCTCCAGCACGGATACACCCCTTGTTGGTGATGCCCCCCATCCTGTCTACCCAGCTCCCTTCCTCCACTGTGAATATTTCCCTTTAAAACCCTAGTTCGGGCCTTATCCGCTTTGAGTTCCCCATTTCTTCCTCAGCCTTATCACTGGCCCTGAGCCTTTCTGATGAAAGAATCCAGCGTCAAATTTTCATGCAATGCCAGAATCCCTTCCTCCTATTGGGCAATGCTGGCCTTCATTAATTTTTTTAAATTTGGGTTTTTTTCCTGTTTTTCTCCCGAGCCTTTTCCTCTCCCCTTTTAAACCAGGGTTTTTATTTGCCTTCCCATAACTTTTTGTTCTGGCAAAAAGCTTCTCTGCCTCCCTTTTACTTGCCCCATGTCTCCAAAATTATTTAAAAGTTTCCCCTTCATTTCCCTTTTCCAGTAACCCCCTGGGGGAAATTCTCATGCCCTGTTTTTAAACTGTTTTTTTCGTTAATTTTCCCCCCACCCTTCTTAATAACCCAAAATCCCCCTGCATCTAGGGGGGTTCGTGGTTATGCCCAACAGCTCCCGGGAAATAAATCCCGCTTTGGTTTACCCCTTTTCCTTCATTTGGCCTTCGATGGTATCGGGTTTCAAAACCCCGCCTTTACTTGGTTTCCAAAATTTTGACCAAAGGTTCTTTCTGTCGACTTCTGCAGTAAACGCCCATGACCCGTAGCTTCCCGCCAAAGCTTTTACCTCCGCCAGAGGCCACCCTCATTTCCGGCCTACCAATTTCATCGGCTCCCCAAATTTTTGGGGGGTTTTCAATGTGCCATTGTTGCCCTCGAATGGGGTGAAATGTTCATGAGTTCCCTTCAACCCTCCCTTTTTTTATTTTAACTTCCAAAGGTTTTAAGGGCACTCCTTCCCTGATCCCTTCCCTTCCCTTTTTTTAGGGTCGATTCCCCGGAAAAAATTATCACCCAAGTTTGTTTCAGTTTTGATTGGGGAGCTCACTATTCTTTCATTCCCCCTTTCATATTATTTGTTATTCATCCAATTTTTTAAAAATCTTCAATTTTGGCCCCTACGTCCCCGGGGGGGCTTTGGGAGTTGGCAAGGGGGCCCCTAGGGGTTTCGCATGGGGGGGATTGTATGGTTGGTGGGCGGTGGGACAGGTGGGGGGGCAAATGTGATGGTGGTTTGTTTGCGGGGTGGAGGGACTGATAGTGTGGGGTTTAAAGTAAAAGGTGGTTTTTTAAGATTTGAGGGGGGACAATTGGGGTTTTTTTCTTGTTGGTTTTCCCCCATCTCCTGTCTTCTCCTTTCCCCTCTTCACCCTTTTCCTTTCCCCCTCCTTTCCCTGATTTGCCATTTGGGATCTTCCAACTTAATGCCCTCATCCTGCTTTTCTCAGATCAAGGTGTCTTTTTTTTAAATTACCCCTTTAGAGGTTTTTTTTTCCTTTTGTCCCGGTCCTCCGTAATGTTACTTTGGGGGTGGCTTTTTGCCAATACCCTTTTGACCTTTTTTCCCCTTGTTTTCTTTCCCGGGGGTCTTCATTTCTCCCCATGGGAAAAGGGGTCATCTTCCCTTTCCTCCCACTTTTTATTGTTTATTAGTATGCCGTTTTCCCGGTTGACCCCAGTCCTTTTGGAACCGTGCTTCACTCCCTGCCCTACAGTGTGTTTTGGGGCTCTGTTATGTTCGTTGCTTGTCTTTCTCTCAAAAATTTTTGTTCGTTTCATTTGTTGCCCGGGGGTTTTTTCTTTCCCTTTGCCCTTTCCCTTCAGGGAACCCCCTTTTCCTTGGGCCCACGGGGCCACAAAAATTTTTTGAAATCAAGGTTTCCTTTTTCTCCTTTTCCTTAACTGGTTTAAGTCAAAAGCCCCCGCTGCTTTTGCCAAGGCTTTGGTTTTATTTTTGTCCCCTGTAAACTTCCCTTTAAGATCTGGACCTGGCTTCGCTTTTGATTCATTTATTTTCTTCTGTTATCCTTTCTCCTCATGATCATTGACACTTCCTCCATTCCTTTTCCTTTTATTGAGTTCCTCCTCAGTGATCACAATATCTTCCTCTCCCATTCCTTTCCCTTTTGATGATTTCCTCCTCCCATTGTGGCCTTCCCTGATCGGCCATCATCCTCCTTGTTGACACCCCTCTCCCTGAGCCGCCCATATTCCCACGGTGTGCCCTTGTGAATGTATTGAGAGTATCAGAAGAAGGGAGAAAGAAGAGGGATAGGGAAGGGGGTGAGGGAGAAAGGATAGGGAAGGGGTGAGGGGAGAGAGATAGCTTAGAGAAAGTGTGGAAGAGGGTGGATAGAGAGATAGAGAGAGGGAGAGGGAGAGAGGGAGGTAGAGAGATAGGGAGAGAGATAGGTAGAGGGAGAGAGAGGGAGGTAGAGGGAGGGAGAGAGATGGAGGGAGAGAGAGAGATAGGGAGAGGGAGAGGGAGAGAGAGAGGTAGGGAGAGGGAGAGGGAGGGATGGGGAGGGGGAGAGGGAGGTATAGAGAGGGGAGATAGAGGGGGAGAGGGAGGTATAGAGAGGGAGAGAGAGGGAGGGTGTGTGTGTGAGGGAGAAAGAGAGGGAGAGAGCGAGGGGGAGATAGATTTTCAGAAAGTTTGGACTACCATCCTAATATTATGCTAGAATTTTGCTGGTACTAATTCTATAAACGAATAATAATACTCACCGCGCCTGCGCTCCGCCCACGTCTTTGAATTTGCTTCCTACCTTTCTGAGCTACAAATTCTAAAAGGAATACTACTACCTATATAACTGATAATAATATTATTGCTAATACAAGAACCGTTGTATGGTCTACTACACCTCGACTACTTCAAGTGTGTGTGTGTGTGTGCGTCTTGGCACCTCGTCCACAGTATCTACCTATTCTAATTCTAATTCTAGAATACTACTAAGCACTGCTACTACAAGTTACTACTTGTATACTGCTAATAATATTATTGCTAATACACGAACAACTGTATGGTATACTACATCTATATCCCGACTACTTCAAGTGTATGTGTGTGTGTGTGTGTGTACACATGTGTACATTTGGTTGGTAGCCTTGTGCCCACTACTACCCTAACTTGTCTTCCTGTGTGTGTGTGTGTGTGTATGGCAGTGTGTGTGTGTGTATGGCAGTGTGTGTGTGTGTGTAAGTGTGAGTGTCAGTGTGAGTGTGTGTGTGTATGTGTGTGTGTGTGTGTGAGTGTCAGTGTGTGTGTTAGTTAGTTACCATTTTGTCCTAGGCACATGTCGATTAGACACTAGGCCTGTTGTATGTATGTGTGTGTGTGTGTGTGTGTAACGAAACACTACGAAATGTTTCGGCCCAGCCGGGAATTGAACCCGGGCCCTCCGTGCGTGAAGCAAGAGCGCTAGCCACCATGCCATCGGGGCGTGTAGTGTGTATATGTGTGTGTGTGTGTGTGTGTTTGTGTGAGTGTGTGTGTGTGTGTGTGTGTGTACTCACCTAATTGTACTCACCTAATTGTGGTTGCAGGGGTCGAGACTCAGCTCCTGGCCCCGCCTCTTCGCTGTCTGCTACTGGGACTCTGCTCTCCCTGCTCCATGAGCTTTATCATACCTCGTCTTAAAACTATGTATGGTTCCTGCCTCCACTATATCTTTCTCTATACTATTCCACTTCCTGACTACTCTGTGGCTGAAGAAATGCTTCCTAACATCCCTTTGACTCATCTGAGTCTTCAGCTTCCAGTTGTGTCCCCTTGTTTCTGTATTCCCTCTGGAACATCCTGTCACTGTCTACCTTGTCGATTCCCGCAGTATTTTGTATGTCGTTATCATGTCTCCTCTGACCCTTCTTTCCTCCAGTGTTGTTAGTCCTATTTCCTCAACCTTTCTTCATAGGACAGACCCTGAGTTGTGGAACTAGCCTTGTCGCAAACCTTTGCACTTTCTCTAGTTTCTTTACGTGCTTGACCAGGTGGGGTTCCAGACTGGTGCTGCATATTCTAGTATGGGCCTGACGTACACGGTGTACAGTGTCTTGAACGATTCCTTGTTAAGGTAACGGAACGCTAATTTTAGGTTTGCCAGTCGCCCATATGCTGCCGCAGTTATCTGGTTGATGTGTGCCTCCGGAGACGTGCTTGGCGTTATACTCACCCCAAGGTCTTTCTCCTTTGCCGAGGTTTGTAGCCTTTGTCCGCCTAGCCTGTACTCTGTCAGCGGTCTTCTTTGCCCTTCTCCGATCTTCATGACTTTGCATTTGGTGGGATTGAATTCGAGAAGCCAGTTGCTAGACCAGATGTCAAGCTTGTGTGTGTGTGTGTGTGTGTGTGTGTGTGTGTGTGTGTGTGTGTGTGTGTGTGTGAGAAAGAGAGAGAGACAGAGACAGACAGACAGAGATGAAGTAGCATAAAAGAAGAGAAAGGGAAAGTGACAGAAAAGGGAGAAAGGAGAGGATAAAAGGAATAGGGGAGAGAGGAGAGGATAAAAGGAATAGGTGAGAGAGAAGGAGAGAATAAAAGGTATTGGAGAGAGAGAAGGAGAGGACAAAATTAATAGGGAAGAGAAAGAGAGAGCTGAAGGAGGGTGGAAGAAGACACGGAGCGAGAAAGGAGAGGTAGGAAGAGTAAGATAAATGTAAATGCCAAGGAAAGTGTATTCCTATCTACACAAATTCCAAACAAAGTGGATGACTGAGACTAAACACATAAACAGAGATGTTCTCTTCGACAAGAGAAGCAAGATGAAGATATTTATTATCAATGTATTTATAAGATGAAATATACAAGTACTTATGTACAGAACAGTGACCTTGTCTCAACACGATGATACTCAACTCAACAAAAAACTGACGACGGATGTTATGATAACTGATAATAACCATCAAACATCAGATACCAAAGAATAACAAATATTGAGTACCTACAAGAGATAGGTCCCACATTAAGCCGCTCCAATAAGATTCAATTTCACTTTACTTAAGAGTACTTCACTCTAAGAGAAACCTAATTCTCATTTCACGAGAAAACACAATTTTTTTTTTATGTATCTTCACAAAGCATCGTGGATGATGACAGGAGACTGCTATTATTGTCTTAGGGACACAAAAAACTTGGAACGGGGTCTGGGGAAACTTGAGATGAAGGCCATTAAAGGTGAAAGAAGCACTTGCCAGAGTACACTGCTTCATTGTGACTTATGCAAAGTTCAGACTGCTGGGAAATGATCAAAATTATACGCATAGTGCATATTTCCATGTGCTGTCTTGTATTTTTTTAATATTTTAGTCTCGTATTGTCATGTATTTTCTTGCCTAGTTTTCGAGCCTCTTGTGTATACATATACTCTAATGTTACCATCCGTAGAATGTATACAAGAAGTATGATGCTGTAGCCGATTATGCAGCAAGTCTAATCTTGTATTTTATGGTGTGTTAATAATTGTATTGTATATTCTAGCATAATTCTTCTCTGTATCAGCTTTGGAATATACGTAGTTACAGCTGAAGGTTTCCGGATGTCTTTACACTTTAGTTACCAACTGGGAGTTGAGAAAAACCTAACACTTCTCTTTACATTAATGTGGGTATTATATATATTTATTAAAGAAAGCAGAGCGAGTGTGATCACCACCCGTCCATCACCCTGTCCATCACCCTGTCCATCACCTTGTCTATTACCCTCTCCATTACCTTGTCTATCACACTGTCCATCACCTTGTATATCACCCTGTCCATCACCTAGTCCATCACCTTGTGCATCACCCTGTCCATCACCCTGTGCATCACCTTGTCCATCACCCTGTCCATCACCTTGTCTATCACCCTGTCCATCACCTTGTCTATCACCCTGTCCATCACCTTCTCTATCACCTTGTCCATCACGTTCATCACCCACTCCATCACCCACTCCATCACCCTGTCCATCACCCTGTTTGTTTGTTCATCACCCTCTTCGCCCATCACCCTCCAGTTGCCGTCCATTGTCCTGTCCATCTCCTTGTACTTGTACATAACCCTGTCTACCCTTCCATCACCCTGTGTATTATCCTGTCTGTCCACCTGTTACCTCAGCTATATCCCTGTCTACCAGTCAACTAATCTGTCCATCACTCTGTCCGCCCGTCCATTACCCTGTCCACTGGATTACACAAGTTTCAGTACTATATATATATATATATATATATATATATATATATATATATATATATATATATATATATATATATATATATATATATATATATATATATATATATATATATATATACCTTTATATACCTTTCAGTCAAGAACACCTACCAGGATTATCATCAACAGGCTGGTGTGTGTGAATACCTGCAGCTCATTTTAGAGTGGCAAGAAGACCCTGCATTTCATTTCTTCCATTAGAATCAAGAAAAGTGTTGTGTACATGAAGTGATTGCCAGTGAGGGACGATACATAACGGTCATCTGAGGGGTGGAGAGGGCAGTGAGGGGAGATGGTCAACATGGCGGAGGGGTAGCACTGCATGTGTTTCCCCCCTTCCCCCAAACAAGCGCACACACCGTGCAAACTCGTTTTGATGACAGAGTGTTTGTTCACCTTGGGTGTATGGTGTAGATGTGGAAAAATAAACACATAAGCAGTATAATGTGATCCTTTATTGACAACGTTTCGCCCACGCAGTGGGCTTTATCGAGTCACAGACAGATCTACCTGGAAAAAGAGTAACATGAGTATTTATAAGATTTAATCAGGTGGAGAATGCTGGGTCAGGTGGAGAATGTTGGGTCAGGTGGAGAATGCTGCATGTGACAGTCTTCAAAGTAGTGTGATAGTTAAAACCTTGTGTGACTTAAAGGACCTGCAGTGTTCCATTCTTGAGTTCTATGTGGGATAGCGATGAAGAGGTTTCTTGGCAATAGGTTCAGCTATGTTGTAGAAGCCGTTGTTCTGGTTGAAGTTGTTGGATATTCAGATAAGTGATGATTCTAGGATTCTTCGGTATTGAGTGTTGTCTTCTCTGGCGATGAGTCTTGCGTTTCTGTAGTTGATTAAATGGTTGTGTGAATTTCGGTGTTGAACACAGGCATTCCTTGAGTCGTCAGATCTGCCTGCGTACTGGTGTTCTGAAATGCGTGTTTGGAGGTCTCTGGATGTTTCGCCGACGTATAATTTGCTGCAGCCATTACAAGGGATTGTGTATACCCCTGCCGTGGATTGAAGCTTGTCCTGTCTGTTACTGGTAATGTCCTTGATGATAGTGGATGTGGAGGTAGATACTCGGAATGAGGTCTTAGAAAAAATGTTGGAAACGTGTTTGGAAATGGAGTTGGTGGGAAGGACTATGTATCTCTTCTCAGCAGTGTCTTCTCTGGGTGTGTTGAAGATGTTTAATACCCGTCGTCTGCAGTCTCTAATGAAGTGACGAGGATAGTGAAGTTTGGAAAAAACTTGTTCAATGAGGGAGCATTCTTCTTCAAGGAACTCACTGCTGCAGATTCTGAGTGCGCGTAGGAAAAAGCCTATAATTACAGCACGTTTAGGTTTGGTGTCGTCGTGAGAGTAGAAGTGGAGAAGATCGTGTTGATTGGTAGGTTTTCGATAGACTTTAAAACGAAGTTCATGGTCAGCTTTGCAGAGAAGAACATCAAGGAAAGGAAGAATCTGCAGCAGTGAGTTCCTTGAAGAAGAATGCTCCCTCATTGAACAAGTTTTCCAAACTTCACTATCTTGAACGTCTGGAGTCATAAATCTTCAACATAGAGAAGCAGTGCAGAGAGATACGTAAATCGCCGTTCAAATTTCCAATAGCATTCGAAGACCACTAATCCCACCCAAGGACATCAAAAGAACATCTTCAAACACCCAGAAGACACTGCTGAGAAGAGATACGTAGTCCTCCCCACCAACTCCATTTCCAAACACGTTTCCAACATTTTTCCAATACCTCATTCCGAGTATCCACCTCCACATCCACCACCATCAAGGACATTACCATTAAAAACAGGACAAGCTTCAATCCACTGCAGGGGTATACACAATCCCTTGTAATGGCTGCAGCAAATTTACGTCGGCGAAACATCCAGAGACCTCCAAACACGTATTTCAGAACACCAGTACGCAAGCAGATCTGACGACTCAAGGAATGCCTGTGTTCAACACCGAAATTCACACAACTATTTAATCAACTACAGAAACGCAAGACTCATCGCCAGAGAAGACAACACTCAATACCGAAGAATCCTAGAATCATCACTTATCTGCATATCCAACAACTTCAACCAGAACAACGGCTTCTACAACATAGCTGAACCTATTGCCAAGAAACTTCTTCATCGCTATCCCACATATAACTCAAGAATGGAACACTGCAGGTCCTTTAAGTCACACAAGGTTTCAAACTATCACACTACTTTGAAGACTGTCACATGCAGCATTCTCCACCTGACCCAGCATTCTCCACCTGATTAAATCTTATAAATACTCATGTTACTCTTTTTCCAGGTAGATCTGTCTGTGACTCGATAAAGCCCACTGCGTGGGCGAAACGTTGTCAATAAAGAATCACATTATACTGCTTATGTGTTTATTTTTCCATTGTGTCGGTATTTTATACTATTTATTTCCATGGTGTAGATGTATAGCGGTGTGTTGCTTATAGTGGAGAGCTATGTATAATGTATAGTGTCGTGTCATGTATAATGAGGTGTCGTTTAGTGCAGTGAATGGGCAACTCTGCCAGGCCTGCCTTCCCCAGTCATCACCCCTCCTCCGCTACTGCCTCCCCCTTCATCACCCCTCCTCCACTACTGCCTCACCCAGTCATCACCCCTCCTCCACTACTGCCTCCCCCAGTCATCACCCCTCCTTCACTACTGCCTCACCCAGTCATCACCTCTCCTCCACTACTGCCTCACCCTTATCACTCCTCACAGCACCTCCACCTCCTGCCTTCCACCAGGACTTGAGAACGCCAACCAGATCTAGGCCTACGCTCTTCTTCACCTCTCTTTACCCCCACCATGAACAACCCAGGATATGTGCCTCCACCCATACGTACCATTCTCCCTTCAGCCCGGACTTACCACACAGACTGAGGTATGGCAAATGATGCAGCCAGCCAGCCACACACCCAGGGAAACAGTGCACCTAACAATGAAAGAAGAGGCACATGTCAGGTGTGTGGAGTGCATCGGGCACTCAACAGGAATGGCGTTATACCTGCACACAATGAGTGTGTTGGATCACATATGGTCCCTACAGAGAGCAGCCCACAGCATCTACAGGCAGATGGAAGCTCCAATGGTAACCTACTCAGTTGCGAAGATATGATGGCATTCAAATCCACTGCTAGCGATACCCTATCTCACAATCCTAAGGTCATATGCAGCAGGGAAATTCACAGACTTTCTTAAGCAGGTGAATGGAGATTCCACTAACTTAAAAGCCCGAGGCACCATTATTAAAACCTGGCGCAACCTACTCCTGTTCGGAAATGTCTGTCTTGCAGTTCCTGCTAACCACATCAGTCATCAAGGCAGTGCGCAACTTCCCAAGAACAGATAAATGTGTCCCTCTGCCCAATCATCGCAAGAATCACAGAGGTAGACCCTTGAAAAATTCCACTGAAAACGAGAAAATTTCCGCACAGGTTAGCAAAAAATCGAAGGTAACACAGTGGGAGCAATCAGAATAATTACAAGTGACGACACTGTAGCTCCCAAAGATGAGGCCACAGCCCAAGCACTAAGAGACAAGCATCCAACAAGGGATATCATAGTCGTTAACAACAACTCTGAGGAAGTTCTCATCACTGGACAATTAATTTTGCCAGAATCAAAAGTATATAGACGATAGTGTCATTTCCAGCAGGATTTGCAGAAGGTTACACTGGAATTCGACCACAATACCTCAGAGAGATGGTAAATCCAGTACTCGGCACATCTTTATCAATTCTTCTCTCCGAGTTAACAATCTTCGTCAACAGCTGTCTGGCTGGGAGGATTCCAGGAAAAATTAAACCTTTCTTTTTTGGAGCCTCATTATGCGCTTTGAAGAAGGTTGTGGGAATCAGACCCATTGCTGTTGGTAACACTCTTCGCCGTCTCGTTGCCAAAGCAGCAGTAAGAAACATTGGCCTAGAAGCTGCCAGTTTACTCCAGCCACACCAACTGGGCTTTGGGGTCTCTCAAGGCAGTAAAGCGGCAACTCATGCAGGAAGGGCCTCAATCAGGGACTTTCCAGAAGACAAGGCCGTAGTCAAACTTGTCTTTAGAAATTCTTTTAATAAGGTGAAAAGAGATGTGGTCCTGCCAGCCGTTCGGGATCGGTTCCCCAGTCTTTCCCTTCATTTCAGC
The DNA here is from genome assembly GCA_009830355.1 of Cherax destructor. NCBI lineage: Eukaryota > Metazoa > Arthropoda > Malacostraca > Decapoda > Parastacidae > Cherax > Cherax destructor. Next base: position 123,184 of record WNWK01004521.1, on the reverse strand, counting down.
TGGCTACAGCAAACCCTCAATTCTTTTGTTTGGTGATCATGAAATTCCCTAACCAGAGGTGTTCAGCAGGGTGACCCACTCGCTCCACTTCTCTTCTGCTTGGCAGAAAGAGAACCAACTTCCAGCCTGCGCAGCGAGCTCAACATCTGGTACCTGGATAATGGCACTCTGGCAGGTACTGGAGAGTCCCTGCTAGAGGACCTAAAACTGGCTTTAGGACTCATCCTCTATCCCTCCAAGTGTGAAATCATCCCAGCGAATCAGGAAATAATCAGAGCTGTGCAAACAATCCTCCCTGAAGTCTCTACTACCATTCCATCCAAGAGCACCCTCTTGGGAGCACCGCTGGGCCATCAGGCCATCGACACAATCCTCAAGGACATACTGAATGACCTGAAGAGAATGGAGGAGAGAATAAGAGATTTTGATGCCCGTGATGCCCTGTATCTCCTCACAAGGTGTCTTACTCTGCCAAGACGCACTTACTTCCTGAGGTGCGCACCCACTTTTGACTACCCAACACTAAACGAATATTATTCACTTCTGAGATCAATCTTTAGGAAGGCACTAAATCTGTCACTGGAAGATCAGCAATGGGATCAGGCATCTCTCCCAGTGCGACTGAGAGGTATAGGGGTGCGTAAGGCAACACAGGTAGCTTTACCTGCATTTCTGTCTTCGCGTTTGGCTTCCAATGGACTAGTGAAGGAGATTGTTCCCGAACGCTTGGGAGGTGCACTAGGAGCTCAAGACCCAGGTTCATTGAGGCAGCCGTGCGGTGGGACACCCTTGCAGACTCCTCCAGTAGACAAGTTTTCCCCCCAAAGAGCACAAACAGTCCCAATGGGACAAACCGATCATCGAAAAAATCGTCAACACAATGCTTACCAACGCTTCAGGAAAGGACAAAGCTCGTCTCCTAGCGGTGAAGGCACCACATTCAGATTTCCTTTTAGCTGTTCCCAATTCCTCTCTGGGCACTCGACTCGACCCACAGGCCATTCGGATTGGTATTGCTCTTCGCCTAGCCGCCGCCATACTCACCGAACATAGGTGTATTTGCGGCAGGGCGACGGCTGATCAATTCGGACTTCATGGTCTCGTGTGTCACACATCAGAAGGGAAGTATGCTAGACATGAGGAGGTCAACGACATCATAAAAAGAAGCCTCGCCACAGTCCGTTGCCCAGCTCAACGGGTCCCCAAGTACAGAGGTCTGATGGAAGTCAAAAGCGTCTTGATGGAGCCACTATGCTACCCTGCAAGTATGGTAAGCAGATTGTCTGGGTCTACACCTGTGCCGCCACATTGGCAGACACCTACTTGCCATTCTCTGAAACTGAATGGGGTGGAGCAGACAGCTACAGGAAGACCCAGAAGATCCGCAAATATGAAGGCCTTCCCCCTTGCTATAACTTCATTCCAGTAGGGTCGGAGACCCTTGGAACATGGGGCAAGTGTGCTCTAAAGTTCCTCAAATAGCTAGATGAAAAACTCATCACAGTGTTGCGATCCAGAGGAAAAATACCTGCAACATTCTTGGCATGCGTCCCACCGCCGGGGAGCTGGACGAAGTATTCGAGATATAGCTCTGAGATGTTATCTTTGTTGTTCTAATCACTATTATATTTTTGTCAATGTATTTTGTCTCTAAATAAAGTCTACATAGAATATAGGGGTGGTAGGAGAAGACACTATTCAAACAGCTCCGGGAAGAACCTTGACTTTTCTCTGAAGTAAGTTTATTCTTTTCTCTGAGGATGAGGATCCCCAGCACAGTTCCTGAGGTGGTACCTCCATATAGGATTCCAACACAATACAGATTAATGCTACATAGTGAACACAGGCATCACAGAGAATCACAGGTAACATTGGGATATACTCCAGCTGAAGACCTGAGAGAGTCTAGTTGACTGGAACGTTTACCACAGACAAGGTAATCGAGCCAGTGCTCCCAACTCCTCCCTGACAATTCAGAATGCCCCAGCCCACCTAGCGGTCACGTCACCAGACGATCTAGTGCTATATGTCACAGCTAGATGGCTATTGTTTCTTTTCCTTACAGCTGATAGATATGACTGTATGACTTGTGGTGTGTCCATCATCGTGTTTCCCTGTCTGTTACCCCTGTCTGCCTTTCTGTCACCCTGTCTGCCTGTCTGTTACCCTGTATGTCTGTATGTTACCCTGTCTGCCTTTCTGTCAATCTGTCTGCCTGTCACTCTGTCTGTCTGTTACCCTGTCTGCTTATCTGATACCCTGTATGCCTGTCTGTTACCCTGTCTGCCTGTCTGTTACCCCTGTCTGCCTTTCTGTCACATTGTCTGCCTGTCTGTTACCCTGACTGACTTTATGTTGCCCTGTCTGAATTTCTGTCACCCTGTCTGTTACCCTGTCTGCATTTCTGTCACCCTGTCTGTTTGTTTGTTACTCTTGTTTGTCTGTCTGTTACCCTGTCTGCCTGTCTGTTACCCCTATTTGCCTTACTGTCACCCTGTATGCCTGTCTGTTTCCCTGCCTGTCTTTCTGTCACCCTGTCTGCCTGTCTGTTACCCTGTCTGTCTTTCTGTCACACTGTCTGTTACTTTGTCTGCCTGTCTGTCACCCTGTCTGCTTGTCTCTTACACTGTCTGCCTATCTGTTACCCTGTCTGCCTATTTGATACCCTGTCAGCCTGTCTGCCTGTTTGTCTCCCTGTCTGCCTGTCTGTTACCCCCTCTGCCTGTATCTTACCCTGTCTGCCTGTCTCTTACCCTGTCTGCCTGTATCTTACCCTGTCTGCCTGTCTGCTACCCCTGCCTTTCTGTCACTCTGTCTGTTCGTCTGTCTGTCACCCTGTCTGCCTGTATGTTACAGTGTCATCCTGTCTCTTACACTGTCTGCCTGTTTGTCACCCTGTCTGCCTATATGTTAACCTGTCTGCCTGTCTGTTACCCTGTCTGTTTGTCGTTTACCCTGTCTGCCTGTCTGTTACACTATCTGCCTTTCTGTCACCCTGTCTGCCTCTCTGTTTCCCTGTCTTTCTGTCACCCTGTCTGTTACCCTGTCTGCCTGTCACCCTGCCTGCCTGCCTGCCTGTTACCTTGTCTGTATGTCCGTTATCTTGACTACCTTTCGGTCACCCTGTCTGCCTGTGTGTTACCTTGTCTATCTGGCTGTTACCCTATCTGCCTTTCTGTCTCCATGTCTGCCTGTTACCCTGCATTTCTGTCTCCATGTCTGCCTGTTACCCTGCCTTTCTGTCTCCATGTCTGCTTGTTACCCTGCCTATCTGTCTGTTACCCTGCCTGTCTGTCTGTTACCCTGTCTGCCAGTCTGTTACTCTGTCTGCCTTTTTGTCATCCTGTCTGTTACCCTGTCTGCCTTTCTGTCATCCTGTCTGTTACCCTGTCTGGCAGTCTTTTACCCTGTCTCCCTGTCTGTTATCCTATCTGCCTGTCTGTTATACTGTCTTTCTGTCACCCTGTCTGCCTCTCTTTTACCCTGTCTGCCTGTCTGTTACTCTCCTTGTCTGTCTGTTACCATGTCTGCTACTCCTGTCTGCCTTTCTGTCACCCTGTCTGCCTGTCTGTTACTATGTCTGCTTGTTACCCTGTCTGCCCGTCTGTCACTTGTTTATCTGTATGTAACCCTGTCTGTCTGTTACCCTGCCTTAATGTCGGTCATCCTGTCTGTCACTCTGCCTATCTGTTACCCTGTCTGCCTGTCTTTTACCCTGTCTGCTTTTCTCTCACCCTGTCTCCCTGTATGTTACCCTGTCTGTCTGTCTGTTACCTTGTCTGTCTGTCTGTTACCTTATCTGTCTGTTACCCTGCCAACCCGTCCATCACTCTGTCAACTTATCCATCATCTTGTCAATCCGTCCTTGACCCTGTCAACTTGTCCATCACCTTGTAAACCCGTCCATCACCTTGTCAACTCGTCCATCACCTTGTCAACCCGTCCATCACCCTGTCAACCTGACCATCAGCTTGTCAACCCGTCCATCACCCTGTCAACTTGTCCATCACCCTGTCAACTTGTCCATCACCTTGTCAACCCGTCCATCACCCTGCCAACTTGTCCATCACCTTGTCAACCTGTCCGTCACCCTGTCAACTTGTCCACCACCTTGTCAACCCGTCCATCACCTTGTCAACCTGTCCATCACCCTGTCAACTTGTCCATCACCTTGTCAACCTGCCCTTCACCCTGTCAACCCGTCCATCACTCTGCACTTGCATTCATCTGCCACTGTTTCACTGGCCCACCAAAAATGTTGAACAGATTTCGACGAAATTTCGTTATGGATTTTAACATTGCTTTCTCTTCAAATGTTGGAGGAATTTTGGGCAAAAAAAAAATATTTAAAAATGTAAATGCATTCACTGCATCATTAACAACGCAGACCACTAAATACGATAGTTAATAATAACATAGGCGGCTGATTATCATCTTATTGATTATCCCCGAAGGTAATGCCTGATTTTTTTTTCTTTTTTCCTCAAACATTTTCTTTTTTTATATTTCGCTCTTAACTCGAGAACGCCTCATCCAATCGTATTTAAAATTTCGGTGCTTGTGCATGGTCACTAGGAGTAGATTCTTGGTATACCTGGCATGTGCATGTGTCTATGACAAAAGTTGTTGAACCCATTCCCAGGATTTTGGAATAGCTCGAATAATTTACATAACCTCGTAATTCGACAACAGTGGAGAGTGAAATTTAAGTGTACAATATTGCGAATATATTGTGGTAAGGATGGCGTTGTGTCCGAGGCGTGGAAGATGAGTTTCAATGTAGACAAGCACCAAGCAATGTAGACAAGCACCAAGCAATGTAGACAAGCACCAAGCAATGTAGACAAGCACCAAGCAATGTAGACAAGCACCAAGCAATGTAGACAAGCACCAAGCAATGTAGACAAGCACCAAGCAATGTAGACAAGCATCAAGCAATGTAGACAAGCACCAAGCAATGTAGACAAGTCAACCAAGCAATGTAGACAAGCACCAAGCAATGTAGACAAGCACCAAGCAATGTAGACAAGCACCAAGCAATGTAGACAAGCACCAAGCAATGTAGACAATCACCAAGCAATGTAGACAAGCACCAAGCAATGTAGACAAGCACCAAGCAATGTAGACAAGCACCAAGCAATGTAGACAAGCACCAAGCAATGTAGACAAGCACCAAGCAATGAATTTTGAGTGTAAGCATAAATACAAAATATTTTGCAACAACCTTTCTGAAACAAGTGAAGAAACTGACATTGGAATAACCATAAGCAGCCACCTCAAACAATGGTCATCTAGCGAGCAGCAAAACTAACACAATAATGCTACTGTAGATTTAATCGCTTGAAACATCGAACACAAAACTCCAAATGCTACACTGACTCTACAGTGCACTTACTAGACCTCATCTTCAATATGCCAGACTCGTGCCGCCACTCATAAGCAATCATTATCAAGAAAGCCTCAAACAACTAAAAAAAAAACCTCCTAGATCTTATTCAAATCGTGAGGATATTGAATAGCTTCAACACATTAAAACACAAAGAACTATTTGAAGTACTGAATGAGTCAGTAACTTGAAAAACAATGGAATGAAAATGCGAAGCAGAAGATGCAACTCGAACGTTTATTAAGTAGAATAAATAGAATCAACTATTGGCTGAGGTTGTTAGCGCGAAGATGATACGGTACAGTCATTCTTGAAGCTGCACAAGCACTGTGCAAGTATAGGATTCAGTTAGATTAATCGTGACTCAGTAGGAGGAGTTGCCATAGCTTTCAGTCCCACATGAACCGTATAAACCTGAAAGCCAAGATTACTGGGTCAGAACAAATTGCTTAATATGTCAGAAAACATGATAATAAATTTTAGTGACCGGTAAGGTATTGGGTATCATGAGGGAGGACACTAAAGACACTCGCTACCTCATCCAACCACTCAATAAACCAACACTAAATCCAAGATAAACCCATGCAGACTGACATATACATTTAGTAGATGGGGTAATCCTGATATCTTTTCAGCGACTGCAGTATGACAATCTGTTGAGACGAAGGCAACCGAACCAATAACACTGGTCTGCATGATTTTTTTTATTGACTCTATGATATCTTTTTCGGTATATATATGGAAAATAGTGATTCATTGTGTTGTTTTATTCATCTCTATCACATCAGGTTGTCAAGTTATATGGAAACGTTACTTTCTCTTTTCGTATAACTTAAGTAAATGAGATAAGTGGTATATTATATATTAAAATGCTTACCTTATATTGAATTAAATGTTAAATCTAATATATTTTTATTTATTTTCAGATTATTAATATGTCTAGAGGTTGCATAAATTCACCAGACATATTTTGCTATGTCTGCGGGTAATTCACCCTTCAGATTCCCGGAGCAACATTACTCCTTTATTGAAGCGCTGCTACTTTGCTTATTTTGACTGCAAACTTGAAGACCAGGACAAACCATTTTCACCACACAAAGCTTGCAAGAGTTGCATCAGTAAGCTCCAAATGTGGTCAGCTGCTCCCGCCATACCATTGGAGTACCAATGGTATGGAGCTAGCAGATGAACCACCAAGATGACTGCTACTTTTGTATAACTAAAGTAGCTGGATTCATTTAGCAATAAGGCTGTTCCACACTCTGAAGATATTCCTGTACCTGTGCCACCTGAGACATGGCAAATTTCATTAGAGTTTGATACCAATGATTCTAAGGAGATGGAAGTAGACTATGAACTACCAACAAATGACGATCCCAAACCCTTCAACCAAGTTGAGCTCAATGACTTGATGAGAGACCTTAACCTTCCAAAAGAAGTGGACAGTTACTTGGCTCTAGACTGAAGGAACACAGACTTCTAGCTTGTGGAACAGCATTCGCTTGGTACCGTCATCGTGAATCGGAATTCACTCAGTTCTTTGACACAGTGGAATCTTTAGTTTTCGGTTCAAATATTTCTGGCCTGATTGAAAACATGGGGAAGTCATACAAAGCAGATGAATGGAAACTCTTCATTGATTCTTCTAAAAGAAGTTTAAAGGCTGTACTTCTCTACAATGACAACACAGCTGCATCTGTGCCAATTGGTCATAATGTCCAAATATCAGAAACTTACGCAAATATGAAGACACTAATATCTTCAAACAAGTACCAGAATCACAATTTTCTCATTTGTGGTGATTTAAAAGTTATTGCTCTCTCTTCTAGCTCTTCAAGGCGGATACTCCACGTATCCCTGTTTTCTGTGTCATTGGGAAAGAAGGGAAGACAGCCAGCACTATGAACAAAAAGACTGGCCACTAAGAACCAGCTTCTTACCCGGAAATCACAACGTGAGAACTGTGCCACTAGTTGACCCCAAGAAAATTCTACTGCCACCACTCCACATTAAATTAGGGCTAATGAAAAATTGTGACGTCAATTTTGTTGAGTCAAAGTTTCCTCGTATAAGTGAAGGCAAGCTAAAGGCAGGAATCTTTGTTGGCCCTCAAATTCGGGAATTGATGAAGGAGAAGAATTTTGATGAAGCATTAGCAGGTGTCGAAGTGAATGCCTGGTTTTCAGTCAAGCACATTGTCCACAACTTCCTGGGAAACAGGCCCTCCCCCGAATATGAAAAAATAATCCAAGACCTTATTTCAAGTTTCCAACAACTTGGGTCTAGAATAAGTGTGAAGATGCACATTTTGCACTCACATCTTGACTATTTTCCCAACAATTGTGGGGACTACAGCGAGGAACAAGGAGAGCGGTTCCATCAGCATATTTGTACCATGGAAACTCGATACCATGACAAACGGAATGTCAGCATGATGCCGGATTTCTACTGGCCATTGAAACGTAATGGTCTCGATGCACAGCACAAGCGAAAATCAAAGCGGTCCTCCTTCCTTTGATTCAATATGTAGGCTAACCATTAGGAGCACAGTTTTTAATAAAATCATTTGATTTAATTCATGTTGATTTGTAATTCATATGTTCTTAAAACTAACACAATGTGATTTTCCATGATTACTTGCCTAATTTTAAAAAAGTAACAATTAATTAAAAATTCACATTTTTTATTATCATTAATTAGTATTTTTTTCAAAATCCTTACGTGATAGAGCAAAATGGTTTAGATATTTACAATCAGCAGCCCAAGAATATGTAAGATCGCAACCATGAATAAAAATAAAAAATAAAAACATTCCAAATGCAGACCAGTTTAACCCATACAAGTGAACATAAGTAATTAATAACCTAAACCAATAAACATCCGTGTTAATTATGTCATAGACCTCTGAAGCCCGAGAGCTTAACGCCCCGTCATCGAAAATGAAATATAGGTATTTTTGAGCTGGACATAATAGCTGGGGCATAAAGACACAATGTATTGAACAAGTTTTAATTGCATCAGTGTTTGGTTTCAGAGCTGACCTTTATGAAGACTTCATGCAGCTCTGCGCTGAGCGAAACGCTGTCCCGGTAAAATATATTTTTTCATATTGCGTCTCTGTACCCATACCTGTGGGCTTTAAGTTGGAGTTCAATGGCTTTAAGTTGGTTCAATGGCTTTAAGTTGGATAAAGTTCAATGGCTTTAAGTTGGATAAATTCAGATTCAGGAATGATATAGGAAAGCATTGGTTTGGTAATAGAGTTGTCGATGAGTGGAACAAACTCCCAAGTACAGTTATAGAGGCTAAAACGTTGTGTAGTTTTAAAAATAGGCTAAATAAATATATGAGTGGGTGCGGGTGGGTGTGAGTTGGTCCTGACTAGCTTGTGCTACTAGGTCAGATGCCGTGCTCCTTCCTTAAGTGAATGTAACCTGACCTGGCTGGGTCGGGGCATTGGCTTAAGCCGGTGGGAGACTTGGACTTGCCTCGCATGGGCCAGTAGGCCTGCTGCAATTTTCCTTCTTTCTTATGTTCTTATGTATTATGTCTCTCTAAAAATGATCGTACTTGGTTCTATTCAAAATTTATTAATGTTCTGCAACCAGTCTCAGAGAAGAAATAATCATTACAATAGTTACAAGGACTCGGTTAGGAGAGAGGTATTTAAGAGTATTCAAATAATAACTATTTTAACGCAGATGATGCATTTAAGGAGCTCAAATGGATTCTTAAGGGGACTCAGATGGTAAGTTTCTAGAGACTCAGCTAGAGGGTTTAAAGTGATTCAGATGGGTGTTTAAGGGGCTTAGATAATACATTCATGGGGACTAAGATTAGGATTGTTTGGACTTAAATGGGTATAGATGAATGTTCAGAGAACGACAGATAATTATACAGTCATGGAAAGAGTGAAAGGTGTACAGCAAGAGTTGGAGTTTTGAGGTAATCAGTCCCTCGGCCTGGAGTCGAGTGTTCAGTCCATCAATCTTGTAGAAATGACAGTATATGTCCGTAGAGGTGGCTATATACTGTAGTTAGGTGAGGTGAAGCAGCAGGAGGCGGGGTCATAGTGGTACCATCCACTAGTCTAAGTAGATCTTCGTCCAAGGTTGGACAAGTGTTGAAGAATTCAACACAGCAACATCTTGGGATCTTAATACAAACGAATTCTTCAACACTTGTCCAACCTTTGGACGAAGATCTACTTAGACTAGTGGATGGTACCACATGACCCCGCCTCCTGCTGCTTCACCTCACCTAACTACAGTATATAAGCCACCTCTACGGACATATACTGTCATTTCTACAAGATTGATGGACTGAACACATCGACTCCAGGCCGAGGGACTGATTACCTCAAACTCCAACTCTCCTTACACCTTCTACTTTGTATTGACTGATGAAGCCACTGTGTGGCGAAACGTTTCCTCAATAAAGATACCCAAATGTTGCATATGTGTCTAATTTATAACTTAAATGGGTGTTTAAGAGGACCCAGATAATTTTTAAAGGAACTCAGATGTGGCGCTAAATACGAAAATTAGCTAAAGCAAATTATTTTAAGAGTTTTCTACATGTTCATTGGGGTTACTTCATTGTCAATTTCTCCAATCTGGCTATACAGTTTTTCTTTCAAATTAATACATTCTCATACACTGTATGAATTTGCATTTTTTTCAATCTGTGAAAGTTAAAATAATAATGAAATAATTTTTTCTTGTGCACTTTTGGCTATCTTGCAAATGCTTTATTATACTTTTTGTGGGTGTGCATTTACCAATTACAATTGGCATTTGTTTATACTTTGATAGATTTTCTTAATTTGTTAAGGCCTTTTCAAAACAGTATTCTAATTTATGTAGTTTCTGTATTATATTACAAATAGTACTGAAAATTCAAACAGTTTATAACAGAGCTATAAGGATATACAATATATTTTTAGGCATTTGCACTTTAATGTTTTTTGTAAATTTAATCGAAGCTTCCGTTTAACTAATTTAGCTGAGATTATCAAGTAAATTCTCTTTTCTCTCTCTCTCTAGTGACTTAGCTGTTATGAGTTTCATTAAGATCAGTATATTGATTTGTACGCCACGATAACCAGACAAACACCCTCTGCAAACTGTTGTAAGTTATGTTCCTCTCTTTCTCTTGTAGTATCTCATGATCCTTACGTTCCTCTCTCTTGAAGTATCTCACGATTCTTATGTTCTTTTCTTTTTCTGGCAGTATCTCACTATCTTTATGTTCTTCTCTTTTCTGGCAGTATCTCACGATCCTTATGTTCCTCTCTTTCTCTAGCAGTATTTCACTATCCTTATGTTCCTCTCTCTATCTTAAAGTATCTCACTATCATTATGTTACTCTCTTTTTCTAGCAGTATTTCACTATCCTTATGTTCCTCTCTTTCTCTGGCAGTATCTCACAATTGACATTTATGTTTTGTAAGCCTCATTCATGTGATGAAAGCTCGTATTTTTTTTATGAAATTTGGAAAAATTAAATATACTCACAATGCATCGTGTGATTCATCTCAAGGAAGATGTACAACATTTCCAACAGCTGGGTATCGATACTGTAAAGCCATACACACGTGTTCATCCTGTTGTCTCTGCTTCGGATAGATCAAGACTAAGGCTCGGGACTCCTGCAGTCAAGGTTGGGGGACTTACTAACTCATCTCCCAGTGTCATCTCCTTATAATCACTGTACTGACTTGATAAAGCCACTGGTTAGCGAAACGTTTTCGCCAATGAGTCACAGTTCAAGGACTGTTGGTTGGCTGGGTTATTGAAGCCTGGAGACATTTCTCTGGAGGACCAGAGCGAGCGAAACACATCCAGAATTACTTTCACTGATTTCGAGGTAATGATGCCTGGATATTAACACTCGTGTTCCCCGCGGGAATGGTGGCGCGCTGGGTAATGACGCTATTATTCATGGTAATGGTGATGTAAATAGAGAAATCATGGTGTTATAGCTTTGTTCGTACTCCTGTGATTATGTGAGTGTTATCATGTTAGCGTTGTCATGGGAATTATTAGTGGTATCATGGTAATATTATCATATTAATGTGTTATAAAGGTAAGGTTTCTCGTCGTAACGCTGGTGCCATCAAGGTAATGTTACCCTGTAATGATAGTGTTACCAAATTTTTCATAGTATTATCATGGTATTGTTATCATATAGTAGTCTGATTGCTAGTATGGATATTTTGTCGGACCGAAAGAGAAAGAAAAGCGCGCTAACAAATAGAGACAACGGAGTACGTGAAAAACTTGCCATAAGTTTGCAAAGCGTGTAACGAAGGAAGGATAAATATAACAAAAACAAAAGCTCTCAGCACCTGTTGAAACACCAGACGAGGATTCAGAGATATTGTTGACTGAGTTAGATACATCAAAGGCAACGGGACCAGACATTATTTATTGCCATTTATACTGAGCTAAGGAGCCGAGGGCGCTGAGCCGAGCTCGGGAGAGCGAATCTCCAAGACAGCGGCAGGAGCCGGAATATTTCTTCACACCGGGCATCCGGCTGAAGTTATTCTAGCATACATGACAGGAGGAGACAGTCAGACCAGCATTAATTTACAGAACCCATGTTACGTTGTGATCAGAACCCATGTTATGACCAAAACCCATTATCGTTATGATAAAAAAAAAACCCATGTAACGTTATGACCTGAACTCATGTAACGCTATAATCAGAACCCATGCAACATTATGGAAAAACTACAATACCGAAATTAACAGAGGAAACACGAGTTGTGTTTTCACTAACTGACCAGAACAACAACCAAATCTTTGAAAGGGTTCTAAGAAGCAGGATCACCAACCACCTAGATACCCATCAGTTACACAACCCAGGGCAACACGGGTTTAGAGCAGGTCACTCTGCCTGTCCCAGCTACTGGACCACTATGACAAAGTCCTGGATGCTATAGAGGATAAACAAAATGCAGATGTAGTATACAAAGACTTTGCAAAATCCATCGACAAGTGTGACCACGGTGTAACAGCGCACAAAATGCGTGATAAAGGAATAACAGGAAAAGTTGGTAGATGGATCTATAACTTCCTGACAAATAGAACACAAAGAGTAATAGTAAACAGAGTAAAGTCAGAGGTAGCTACAGTGAAAAGCTGTTCCACAAGGCACAGTACTCGCTCCCATCCTATTCCTCATCCTCATATCTGACATAGACAGAGATGTAAGCCATAAATCTGTGTCTTCCTTTGTGGATGACACCCGAATTGCCATGACAGTGTCCTCCATCAAAGACACCGCAAGACTCCAAGCGGACATCAACCAAATCTTCAAATGGGCCACTCAAAACACTATGAAGTTCAACGAGGAGAAATTTCAACTACAAAGATATAGAAAACTTGAGGTAATTAAAACTGTATCAGGGTATACAACAAATTTAACCATACAATAAAGCGAGAAAGTAATGTGAAGGGCCTGAGAGTAATAATGTCAGAGGATCTCACCTTCAAAGACCACAACAATGTATCTACCGCATCTGCTAGAAAAACGATAGGATGGATAATGAGAACCTTCAAAACTAGGGACCCCAAGCCCTTGATGATTCTCTTCAATCGTTTGTTCTCTCTAGGCTGGAATATTGTTGTACACTAACTGCCCCCTTAAAGGTAGGTGAAATTGCTGGCCTGGAGAGTGAACAAAGAACTTTCACGGCACACATAAGTACGATAAAACACCTAAATTACTGGGAACGGTTGAAGGCCCTTAATTTGTATTCCCTGGAACGCAGGCGAGAGATACATGAAAATATACACTTAGAAAATCCTAGAGGAATTAGTACCAAACTTGCACACGAAAATTACTCCCAATGAAAGCAAAAGACTCAGCAGGAGATGCAACATTTCCCCAATGAAAATCAGGGGCGCCACGAATACACTGAGAGACAACACAATAAGTGTCAGGGGCCCAAGACTGTTCAACTGCCTCCCAGCATACATAAGGGGATTACCAATAGACCCCTAGCTGTCTTCAAGAAGACACTGGACAGGCACCTAAAGTCAGTACCTGACCAGCGGGGCTGTGGTTCGTAAGTAAGTCAGTTTGCGTGCGGTCAGCAGTAACAGCCTGGTTGATCAGACTCTGATCCACCACGAGGGCTGGTCTCAGACCGGGCCCTGGGGACGTTATCCCCCGAAACCCTCTACAGGTATATTCCAGGTATACAATCTTAAAAGATCTTTGTGACGTTCTTGTAGAGAATAAACAGGAAAAGAGGCCGTAGTCACGATGCCCCATGAACAAATTAGAAAGACAGGCAAAAGTATAGGGGATTGCAAAGAAATGGATAAAGCAATACATTAACAATGGAAAATAAATAAGTAAGACACGTGTGAAACAGTTAGGCATCAGGAACAATGTTCCAGACTATGGAGCAGAACTCTTCTCCAGACTGAGGGACTGACCACCTCAAAATTACATCTTCGAGGGTGATGGACTGATAACATGGTCTTTTTATCTCTACTGCTTCTGCTGCCTCCTCCGTATTCGACTGAAGAAACCTACAGTGTACCGAAACATTTTGGAATAATGATACCTAACTGTTGCACATGTGTTTTACTTACCAACTTATCGGTTTTGTATATCTTTATCGTATTCACAATCTTTTCACACCGTTCATTTTCACACGCATTACCCAGCGCCAATTTATGGACGTTTCCTGGATACATACTTTTTTTATTTTAGGTTAGCTTGGGTCAGATTAGGTTACATTGGGTTAGATTTGGGATGGTTCAATGAGCCTTTTAAAAGCCTATATTTAACCTTAAAAAGGCAAATAAAGAAAAGGGAGTGACACGTCTGGCAGCGGGTTGTCTCGGCAAGTGCACACGATGTAAATATCAATACGTTTCTTACGCATGGTGAGAACGATCTACGTAGTGAGGAACGAATAAGAATGGAGGGACGGAAGGAGCTGGAGACCCACCTCCTTCCTTTCAGGAGGTCGTGAGTTATGTCAAGTGGTCGTTGCAGACGCAAAGCTGATGTTCGCAGCTGACGCAAAACTGATGTTCGCTGATGACGCAAAAATGCTCGCAGTTTAAGCAAAGCTAACGTTCGCTAACGATGCGAAGCTAATGTTCACAGCTGATGTAAAGCTAATGCTCGCTGATGATGCAAAGCTAATGTTCGCTGATGACACAGATAACTACAATTAAGTCTCTGTCCCAGACTTTCGCTTGGCCGATTTCATGGGACTGAAAAATTACGTGAGTAGGTTAAATTAGGATGATCTGACTATGGGTCAGGTAGGTGGTGTTGGTTGCCAATATAACGTTTTTTTCAGAGCATAGTTCTAGCTGCCCAGACAACTTTTGTTCCTAAATTAGACACATATGCAACACTTGGGTATCTTTATTGAGAAAACGTTTCGCCACACAGTGGCTTCATCAGTCCAATACAAAAAAGAAAGTAGTAATAAAAGGAGGAGTTTGAGGTAATCAGTCCCTCGGCCTGGAGTCGATGTGTTCAGTCCATCAATCTTGAAGTAAATACAACATAAGGCAAATAGAAGTTGCTTATATACTGTAGACAGGTGAGATGAAGCAGGAGGAGGCAGGTCATAGTGGTATCAACCACTAGTCGAAGTAAGTCCTTGTCCAAAGGTTTGGACAAATGTTGAAGAATCCCTTTGTATCAAGATCCCAAGAAGTTGCTGTGTCAGACAGGATGTAGATGAATGGTTCAGAGAACCGACAAGTTGTTAAATTAGACACATATGCAACACTTGGGTATCTTTATTGAGAAAACGTTTCGCCACACAGTGGCTTCATCAGTCCAATACAAAAAAGAAAGTAGTAATAAAAGGAGGAGTAGAGGTAATCAGTCCCTCGGCCTGGAGTCGATGTGTTCAGTCCATCAATCTTGAAGTAAATACAACATAAGGCAAATAGAAGTTGCTTATATACTGTAGACAGGTGAGATGAAGCAGGAGGAGGCAGGTCATAGTGGTATCAACCACTAGTCGAAGTAAGTCCTTGTCCAAAGGTTTGGACAAATGTTGAAGAATCCCTTTGTATCAAGATCCCAAGAAGTTGCTGTGTCAGACAGGATGTAGATGAATGGTTCAGAGAACCGACAGTTGTTAATTAGACACATATGCAACACTTGGGTATCTTTATTGAGAAACGTTTGCACACAGTGGCTTCATCAGTCCAATACAAAAAGAAAGTAGTATTGGACTGATGAAGCCACTGTGTGGCGAAACGTTTTCTCAATAAAGATACCCAAGTGTTGCATATGTGTCTAATTTAACAACTTGTCGGTTCTCTGAACCATTCATCTACAACTTTTGTTCCGAGTAGGGAAATTAGATCTAACAGAAATGATCCCAAATGGATGAACAATAGATTAAATCATCTCATTGGTCAAAAGAGAGGCATATAGGCGTATCAAAAGAGGGGATGGGCAGTTAAGAAATCAATACATTCAATTAAATAGAGAAATAAAAAAAAAGGAATAAGAAAAGCAAAAAGGGATTATGAGGCTAAGGTTGCAAGGGATTCGAAGACTAACCCCAAAGGGTCCTTTCAGGTATACAGAAGTAAGATTAGGCCCACTTAAGAGTAACTAAGGTCTGATCTCTGACAGTGATAAGGAAATGTGTGAAATTTTCAATAATTTCTTCCTCTCAGTTTTTACTCAGGAAGATACTAGCGAAATTCCAGAAATAATAAATTATGTAGAACAGGACGATAATAAACTATGCACGATTAGGGTAACTAATGACATGGTCCTCAGGCAAATAGAGAAATTAATAAGCCTTACCTCCATAGTTGGTAAATTTATGAAATCAGTAATTGCCGAGGCAATTCGTAGAAATCTTGAAAGGCATAAATTGATTAATGAATCTCTGCACGGTTTTACAAAGGAGCGTTCGTGTCTTACGAATTTACTAACTTTTCTCACTAAGGTGTTTGAGGAGGTAGATCATGGTAATTAATATGATATTGTGTATATGGACTTCACTAAGGCTTTCGATAAAGTTCCACATCGGAGGCTACTGAGGAAACTTAAGGCACACGGAATAGGAGGAGAAATTTTTTTCTTGGTAGAGGCATGGTTGACAAATAGGCGGCAGAGTTTGCATAAATGGGAAGAAATCAGAATGGGGGCACGTCACAAGCGGTGTTCCACAGGGGTCAGTGTTGGGCCCCTTGTTGTTCACAATTTACATAAACGATATAGATGAGGGAATAAATAGCGACATAAGCAAATTTGCTGATGACACCAAAATAGGCCGTCCAATTCATTCTAATGAGGACATTAGAGCACTCCAGGATGATTTGAATAGATTGATGCAGTGGTCGGAGAAGTGGCAGAAGCAGTTTAATATTGACAAATGCAAAGTTATAAATGTTGAACAGGAAAATTACCATGCTACATATAAACTAAATGTAGATTTTAATACTACTGATTGCTAAAAGGATTTAGGAGTTTTGGTTAACAGTAATCTAAAACCAAGACAACAGGGCATTAGTGTTCGCAATAAAGCTAACAGAATCCTTGGCTTCATTTCAAGAAGTATAAGTAATAGAAGTCCTCAGGTTGTTCAACTTTATATATATATCTTTGGTTAGGCCTCATTTAGATTATGTTGCACAGTTCTGGTCACCGTATTACAGAATGGATATAAATGCACTGGAAAACGTACAGAGGAGGATGACAAAGTTGATCCCATGTATCAGAAATCCTCCCTATGAGGATAGACTGAGGGACCTGAATCTGCACTCTCTAGAAAGGCGTAGAATTAGGAGGGATATGACTGAGGTGTATAAATGGAAAACAGGAATAAATAAAGGGGATGTAAATAGTGTGCTGAAAATATTCAGCCAAGACAGGACTCGCAGCAATGGTTTCAAGTTGGAAAAATTCAGATTCAGGAAGGCTATAGGAAAGCACTGGTTTGGTAATAGAGTTATGGATGAGTGGAACAAACTCCCGAGTACCGTTATAGAAGCTAAAACGTTGTGTAGTTTTAAAAATAGGTTAGATAAATACATGAGTAGGTGTGGGTGGGTGTGAGTTGGACCTGACTAGCTTGTGCTACTAGGTCTGACGCCGTGCTCCTTCCTTAAGTGGAAGTGACCTGACTAGGTAGGTGATTGGTCTAAGCCGGGGGTGACATGAACCTGCTTCGCATGGGTCAATAGGTCTGCTGCAGTGTTCCTTCTCTCTTATGTTCTTATGTTCTTAAATGTTCGCACATGACGCAAAGCTAATGTTCGTAGCTGACGCAAAGCAAATGTTCGCAGATGAGGCAAAAGTAATGTTCGCTAATGACGCAAAGAAAATGTTCGCAGCTGACGCAAAGCTAACGTACACAGATAACGCAAAGCAAATCTCGGCAGCTGACGCTAAGCTAATGGTGATAAATGCGGACTCAACATCTGCGAGACTATCTGGACTGGCTAAAGGAGCCTTCGTAAGAGTGTCTGCTGGAAGCCTGGTCAATGAATATCCAGGGACACCACCGTGCGGTCATCCTGTGTTTTGTAGATGAATGGTTCAGAGAACCGACAAGTTGATAAATTAGACACATATGCAACAGTTGGGTATCTTTACTGAGGAAACGTTTCGCCACACAGTGGCTTCATCAGTCCAATACAAAGTAGAAAGTTATAAGGAGAAGTTTGAGGTAATCAGTCCCTCGGCCTGGAGTCGATGTGTTCAGTCCATCAATCTTGAAGTAAGTACAGCATAGGGTTGTTGTTGTTGTATGTTCGCCGGTACATCCGGCCCGGGTCTTCTCCAAATGGTGACCCGGCATTGGCCCCCTGGGTAGAGGGTGTCGGTCATCTTCCTCTTTCTTTCTTTCTTGCTGTGGCTCCCCATGATGGGGAGTGTCTTCTGACGTCGCATCTTCATCAGCAGATCTTGGTACTTCAGGCTGTGGTTCCACCTACATAGGAAGAAGAAGGATGGGGGATAAGAAAGATGGAAGTGAGAGAAAGAATAGCTGTAGTGGGTAGTCTTGGTCGTCGTCGGGGTTGTCCGGCGTCGTCATCGAGGGGGCGGGTGGGTGGCTAGGACTGGGAGCAGTGTCTCCAAGTCATGGGTGGCCAGGTAAACCAGCCGGGCTGCTTTGTCCTCGCGGGTCAGATCCCCAGGTGCCATCGGGAAGTGCCTGCGGCGGATGGACGTCGTCGCAGGACAGTCAAGCATGTAGTGAACTAAAGGCTTTGGAACCATCCGGTCGCAGTTGCGGCAAAGCTCCTCACTCATGCGTTCGATGAGGCGCTTTGCAGTAGGGTAGCCGAGGCGCAGGCGGTGGACGCTGACCTGCAGCTCCCTGTTCAGTTTACTCATGTTTGGTGGGGGCTCCCTACGTGTCGCTCTGTCATACCAGTGCCGGCTCCGAGATGCTCCCGGTGCTGGTAGTGGGCGTCTGGCTGCCGAAGCTGCCCCCAGATGCACCTGCCTGCGGCTAATGGCAATTGTAGTCGCAGGTTGGGCCGCAAGTGTGGCAGACTTAGCCGCCCCATCCGCCGCATCATTCCCAGCAAGGTCGATGTGGCTTGGTATCCAATTGATTGTTGCTTGCCGGCCCTGCTCGTCAAGTGAATGTAGGTCTCTTCTGATGGCGGTGAGGAGCCGGATGTTATCCTTGGGCTCCCTATGCATGATGGCCTGTATCGCCGCCCTGGAGTCGACGTGGATGACTGGAGGTTGGTGGTGTTCCAGGAGCGCATGTTGGATGGCCCTCTGGATGGCGTGGAGTTCTGCCTGTAGGATGCTGCAGTGGTCTGGGAGGCGCCAGCCGGCTGTTAGGGAGGAGTGATATATCCCGGAACCCGTGCGGCCGGCCTCGGGGTCTCTTGATCCATCAGTGTAGTACACTGCACACCCTAATACACACCCTAATACTATACCTTCTATCTCCTAACTTCTACCCTGCCCTCTGCAGGGGTGGACCTTAAAAGACGTCCTTTTTACCCAGCAACATTCCACGTATCCCCCTCAATCATTTAAGAGAAGCAGTACAAATAGCAAACCAGCAATGACGTTATGGCTGCCGCCCACAAAATGTCCGTGCCTCCCGAACCAAGTCCAGTACACTCATTGAGCAACTTCAACATGCAGATCACCACCACTCCAAGAACTACCTCATCTATTACGCCAACCAACGCTACGCAGCTGGGTTTAGCCCTGGCTCTTTCCCTTCACCTAATTAAAACTCCTCTCACCTACTATTCTTCATCTATCAAAATCTCCTATCACCCTTTATGGATCTTACCTGAGAGTATTCAGTTCAGTTCAGTTATGCTGTACTTGCTTCAAGATTGATGGACTGAACTCATCGACTCCAGGCCGAGGGACTGATTACCTCAAACTCCTCCTCTCCTTATAACTTTCTACTTTGTATTGGACTGATGAAGCCACTGTGTGGCGAAACGTTTTCCTCAATAAAGATACCCAAGTGTTGCATATGTGTCTAATATATCATCCTGTGTTTTGTAGATCGAGTGGAAAGCATTGACTCTGGTATGACAAGAGCCACTTAACAACTGAGTGGATCATCGTATTCAATGGTTGAATGGGTCATCATACGTCAAAATGTTGCTGGTTGTGTTGTTTGGTTCTTGACGAATCAGACACCACCACCAGCAAATGAACAGTGATGAAAATGATCATTTTTGGGGGGAGGAGCAGGAAGACCAGATCAAATGTATCACTTGAGGTAGAAGCCATTATTTTGAGAAAGATCCAGGGGCTACCGTCATGCCTAACCTATCACCAGAATTCCCAATGGGTAACATAACTTCTATGATGTACGCTAAGCTCCCAAATGTAAGAGTGGCTTTCGGAAATCTAGATAAGGATGTTATTTAGATGCACACTTGATACTTGTCAGTCACACTGACCAGTCACGCGTCACACTCACCTGTGACGACGTGCACGGTGACGTTGGCAGGCGTTGCCAAATGTGGTTGACAGCTGTAAGTGCCGGCATGTGACGTCCTGACCCTCTCCACCACGAGACTACTGGTGTAGTTGTGATGTTCCACCTGTGGGTAGACAACACCTGTTACTTTCCACATATGTACACAACACCTGGTACTTCCCTCCTGTGGGTACACAACACCTGTTGCTCCCCCACCTTGGAAATAAATGGTATAAAATACCGACACAATATAAAGATATACACATAAACAAATCTGTTTGTGACTCTATAAAGCCCACTGCGTGGGCGAAACGTTGTCAATAAAGGATCACATTATACTGCTTATGTGTGTATCTTTCCACTCCCCCACCTGTGGGTACACAACAACGCCTGTTACTTCCCATCTGTGGGTACACAATAACACCTGTTACTCCCCGCCTGTGGGTACACATCTGTCAGTTCACACCTGTAGGCACACATCACCTGTTACTGTACACCAGTGAGCACACAACACCTGCTACTCTACACCAGTGAGTGCACAACATTTGTTACTCCACACCAGTCCTCTGAAGAGAAACCTAAAGAGAAACTGGAGACTGTCCTAAGAAGAGTCTAAGCTGAGGGAAACTGTTTATGTCTAAATAATAAAGAGTACTGGATCTTCCATCACAGAAGAACCGAAACCAAGAAGGAGTTTGATTCCTATATCAAAACAAGAGGAAGACAGGCAGGGTAGACGAGGTTAAGAAAGTTACCAGGAATGCAACACGAACAAGAGGGAGACAGGCAGGGTAGACGAGGATAAGAAAGTTACCAGGAATGTAACACGAACAAGAGGGAGACAGGCAGGGTAGACGAGGATAAGAAAGTTACCAGGAATGCAACACGAACAAGAGGGAGACAGGCAGGGTAGACGAGGATAAGAAAGTTACCAGGAATGCAACACGAACAAGAGGGAGACAGGAAGGGTAGACGAGGATAAGAAAGTTACAGGAATGCAACACGAACAAGAGGGAGACAGGCAGGGTAGACGAGGATAAGAAAGTTACCAGGAATGCAACACGAACAAGAGGGAGACAGGCAGGGTAGACGAGGATAAGAAAGTTACAGGAATTCAACAAGAACAAGAGGGAGTGGGTTTAAATTGCAACCTCAAATAAGTAACAGGGTAATCAGAAATCTTTCGTAAATATATGACTGGTAATAACGTGTAATAAACGATACGACAGTGGAAGTGGATTCCATACCAAGTTTCAAGAACAGATATGACAAGGCTGTTTCATGTAAGTAGATAGAAAGTAAATAGGCGGGACCAAGAGCTAGTGATTCCACCCTTTACATCTCATGTAAACATTTACATACACACTTATCAACATCCTTTCTCTCATTCAGTATGGACACAATACTTAGGTACTTACTTGCAATACTTCCTGTCTGCCATAGTTAACCATAGTGTAGTTGTGGTACCAGAAGATGTAGACAGGAGGGACTGGCGCATTCTGTACATAACACTCCAGGACCAGGTGGGAGCCTTCCTCAATGTGTACCTCGCTGGGACCCGTCATCACAGCTTCCGCTTCTATTGTCATCCAGAGAGAAAGATACTCGGGTTGGATACATTGCAACGTCCTCGACAAGTCATACATTCAATCACTGTTCTGCTTCTGTAACTAAAAACTGGTAATCACAAATAAGTAAGAGACGATTACTAAGGAGGAAGGTCAACAATCAAGCCCTAGTGATTCATGGAATGTGATTCTGAAGGATCATATGTTTAAGGACTGAATTCATTAGTGCAACCAGCGTGTTGGTGGAGATGGGGAGGTAATGGCATAATTATCTGATGACGAGATTTATCTGAAACTGAAGACGTTGTGGCTCAGCATGGTAGTAGGTTTACTGTGTCGAGTGAGACATATATTCCTAACAATTATATCCACTCGTGAATCTGTCAAAAATATTCACAAAACTTTTCAGAAGTATTTAGCTTGCGTGACGCTGCTTGCGAGTTTCTTTCCCTCATCTTGAACTCTACTCATTCCTTTTTTAATTTAAGTCTGCCATATTTCAATCGATTGTTAAACGTTACATATTTATTTGATATTTAAAAACCTTATTCATAAACCTTTCATTTATGACTTTCATCTATTTGTAAAAATGTGTCTCATTTTCCTCATTCTACTCTTATTTGGAGAATATAAGTTCAAAATCCTTAATGTGTCTTTTGTAACAGAAATTTTGGTGCTCATTGTTAACTTTGCTCATCCTTCTATATATGTTCATCAGTTTGTTTATATTCATTCTATAATACGTAGACAAGAAATGCCCTGCATAATATAACGGTTCTTACTGTTGATAGGCAGAATTGTAGCATAAAAATACTGAGCACTGCAACGTATTACCTATATTATAAAGACTTAGGCATTTGCGCCTTTGCTTTAGATTACTAATACCTGAAACTCTTAAAACTTTTTCACATTCGATGTGATCAATGATGGTAAATACCGACAAGTGTATGGACAAGACAAGTGCACGACTAAGTTGTTCCTAATGAAAGTGTTTCGCTCACTGGGAGTTTTGCCAAAACACCCAGTGAGCAAAACAATTCTATAATAAATATCTTAGTACTGCACTTGTATCATATTTACACATACAGTCGATCTGTTAAGTTTTATATTAATTAGTCTGTAAGCGCTGTGAGAATTATTTTTCCCTGAGTACCCGAGTATTTCTTTGGTTTCAACGATGAACTGCGCCGACACCTTCAAGACCCTCAACATCAACTTACCCACGTCGACCTCAAGGTCTCCAAATTTATACCTGGTCTTATTTCCGTATCGTCAGTGAAGCGATATAGCAATTTAGCGGATAAACATGCAGATGTTTGCTCAACCCCTGTTTTTCTTCATCATAATAAATTTACGCTTTGTAAGTCACGAAAGGAGAACTGCGGTAGATCACTGAATCGTGAAGGTGCGTGTCCTTCTGGAAAGACAGTTACCGAGTGAGTGATGGTGAAGGATGTCTCTTTACACAGCCTTTCCCTTGTTGGAAACATATTTTTTATATATATATAAATGAGAGGGATTTACAGTTACTTATAACCTAGACAAACTTCCTGGAAGAATAGACCAGAATTACCTACGCTTAATTTCTTCCGTGTGAAAAATGGTTTGAAATAGTAATTGTTGTACAGATTATTATTGTTGTTGTATATTCATGGGATGCACTAAATCCGTGAGGGTCATATAGCGCCTGGGAAATGGAAGGTAATCATATATAATAATAGGAAAGGGAGGATAGAGTGACTCTAATTCTTTGGATCAAGGGATCTTCACCAGCATCGAGGTATATCCTCTCCCTTATGGTCAAGGCAAGGAAACCGCCGTAGTTTTGCAGACAAGGTGGTGTTTTCGCCGTCAGGAAACAAGAATATAGATCTCCTGACACAGCTCTTAATCAGACAAGAAAACCTTTCTCTAGTTAGTGCGGCCGTTATCACGCCCTGCGTGTGTTTCACCATTCCTGAAATTTCATGTAAATTCTTAAAATTTCGTATTTCTCTCTTTTAGATTAGGTTCGTTTAACCTAAAGTATTTTGCTCCATTTTTTCCGTGAAATTACACGAAAATAACGAAATTAGAAAGGGCGGAGGCTTTACATAAAAGAAATGAGCCTAACATCGACATTTCGAACGAGCATTTACAAACGTATAACAAATGTGGAAGACGAATAGGATGATGGACCATCACCTCTGACCAACCACAGTTACGAGGTACGAGGTATGGCCAGTGCTTTGGTAAGATGGGAAAGGCAGAAGGATGGAAATATGGGAAAGGGTTAGGAGGGTGCAGGGGGAGGTGGGGTAATAAAAGTAAGTGGTCTAACCACTTTGGCGCAATTTGTACAAGTGTGTGTGTGTGCGTGTTGTGTTATTCATGAATACAATAAATTCATAAGATAGTTATACCTCCTGCCCATCAGTTGCACACAGTTATACCAGCTGTATACCAGCATGCCACTGAGTTGGAAGGATGTATACTATTTTAATTTGCTTTTTTTTCTTTCTTTTTTAGTGCAAGAGGTCGGTCGTAAGGCTGTTGGTGCAGATGATAGTTGCAGGGCGTTCGATGGAGATTGGCTGCTAACCCGGAGTTGGTTGGCTAAGCAGTTTCTGAGGTGGTGTCCTGTCGTAGGATGTTTGCAAATCTTATAAGGTTAGTTGTAAGGTGTAGTCTGATAGAAGTAAGTGTCCCAAAAGTGGGATGCATTTATCCTTGTTGTTGGACATAGAATGGTTCTGTTGGTATCCATTCTTCTATTTCTTCAGGGAGGTCACTCAGAATCCTTGGTCTTGGGAAGTTCTCCTTGTGAATGAAGCGTCGGACTCTTTGTTGGAGGGACATTCTGTGGGTTCTGTGGGGGATGGGGTGCTGATGATGTAGTCGGTGGTGGTCATTGGTTGGGGAGGGTTTTCTCTGTCTGGTATATAGAATTCCTGCATGTCATATAGTTGTCTCTTTTTTAGTTTATCGGGGCCTCAACTCTTCCTGGTCCTCCTGGGGGGGTTTTTGGCTATTCGAATTTGGTCTGGGGGGTCCTATGGGGGCCTCAACTCTTCCTGGTCCTCCTGGGGGGGTTTTTGGCTATTCGAATTTGGTCTGGGGGGTCCTATGGGGGCCTCAACTCTTCCTGGTCCACGGTTTTACAAAAAGGCGTTCATGTCTTACGAATTTACTAACTTTTTTCACTAAGGTGTTTGAGGAAGTAGATCATGGTAATGAATATGATATTGTATATATGGACTTCAGTAAGGCTTTCATAAGTTCAACCTTATTTAATCTCCTTTAATACCCATCTTTGTATGAGGACATTGTAGAGAGGAGGAACACTGCAGAGCCTGTTGGCTCATACTTAGGAGGTCCTGTCTGAAATCCGTCCCACTAACAGATAGTTGTCTCTTTAACGCCTAACGATTTCCTGTTGGATGTTCAGGTCTTCCGTCCTGATTCAGTCTCTAAACCTGGTGCTAGTGATAAAGGTGATTAAGCGGAGGGCTCTGTAGCATGTTGGATTTAGTTGTTGGTGACATGGGTACACAAGGGTATTCCAGCAAAGGTCTAATCATCATCTTATAAAGGTGCTTCTTGATGTGGGAGGAGGCTTCTTTGAATCTGAATAGTTGACTGAGGCGGGCTTTTGCTAGGTTCACTTTTTTGGTGATGTGGGATGTGGAGTGGAGCAGTCTGTTGATCTCATAACCCAAGATCTTGTTTAGGTTTCTGATAGCGATACGTGTACCTCTGATGGAGATACCCCATATGTCTTCTATGGTTGATGCGAAACAGCCGATGGTGCTGATGAGGACGTTATCTGGGTTAGTTGTGATTCTCCATTTTTTCTCCCGGTTAGTTGTTCTACGTAGTTCCTCATTCATTTTCTGTATTACTCTCCTATGCTTGTTTGCACCTGATATGGGTGTGGATGAAACTACATGGATAGCTTCGTCTGCAAATTGGGTGACGATAGTATCATTGAATTCAGGCTGTGGGAGGTCGTTTACATATATATTGAAGAGTGATGTGGGATGAGCATGAGGCATGAGCCCTGTGGTACTCCAGCTGTCGGTGTGAAAGGTACTGCTGACTTACCATTGAAGGTGGGGATGATGCTTCTACCTGTTAAGAAGTTGTATATGAGCCTGAAAAAGGTCCAGTTGTGGTCAGGGAGGTCGGCAAGTTTGTATGAGTCCATCGTGTCACAGGCTGTCGAAGGCTTTGTGTACGTCTCTAGTTGCAATTAGGGCAAGCTTCCCTTGTTTTCTCAGGCTGTCCGCAGCATCAAAGATGATGTTTATTGCATGTTGTATTCCGTGGTGGGACCTGAAGCCAAACTGCTTTTCGGTGAAGAGATGGTTGAATTCCATGTAGTAGTTCAGTCTATTGGAGATGATTTTTTCGAAGGCTTTGCCAGTGACTTCGAGTAGGGAGATAGGTAGGTAGTTCTCTAATTTCCGGTTGTCCTTATTGGGTTTTGCGTTGAAAATCATCCTTGCTGTCTTAAATGCCACTGGGAAGTGTCTAGACGCCAAGACAGCATTAAAGGCATTCAACAGAGACATCTTGCAGTTACGGGGTAGGAACTTTAATTGTTTTGCTCTTATGCCTGAGGGGCCAGTGGCCTTATTCCTCATTCGGCCAATAACTTGGGTCATCTCCCTGAGGGTAATTGGTCAAGTGAGAGGGTGTTCGTTTTCGCGAGAAGAAGTATCAATTAATGGTATAGGGTGGAAGTCTTCCCAGTTTTCGTCCCGCCATTGGTTGACCCACTGGTATTGGATGTTGTTAAATCTTCTACTATCATTGTGTGAGAAAATTTTCTTCCACACTTCTCCCATCAGCTTAGCTTGGTCTTGTGAGTCCTCCAGCAGGGTAGTCACTACCTCACCGTCTGCGTCGGTGAAGGAGAGTGTAAGGTGTGTGGGTGAGGGCTTAGCCCCCCACTAGCCTATGGATCTTATACTACATAACTGTTCTGGACGGTGTTTGTATTGATTAGCTTGGAGCACAAGATATTTATCTTTTGTGCTGGGGGATTAGAGTGATTAATTCTTTTCTCATCCTTTACAGTTGTCATTTCGTTAATAAAAGAAAGGATCACTCAGTGGCTTCGTACGATCCTCTCATGGATATCCTAAGACAATGACACCCTTACTATTATCCTAAGATGATGACCTCTCACAATTATCCAAAAATTATAACATTCTCACTATTATCCTAAGATGCTGACACACTCACTAGTGTCCTAAAATGATAACATACTCATTAGAATCCTAAGATGATAACACATTCACCAGTATCCTAAAATAATAACATCCTCAATATTATCCAAAGATGATAGCATTCTCATTAGTATCCTAAGATGATAACACACTCATTAGTATTCTAAAATGATAACATAAACACTAGTATATTCAGATGATAACATCTTCACTAGTATCCTAAGATGACAGTATCCTCACTAGTATATTTAGATAACATCCTCACTAGTATCCTATGATAACATAATCACTAGTATATTCAGATAACATAATCACTAGTATATTCAGATAACATTTTCACTAGTATCCTAAGATGATAACACCTTCACTAGTATCCTCAGATGCTAACTTCACTAGTATTCTCAGATGATAACAACATCACTAGTATCCTAAGATGATAATATCCTCACTAGTATCCACAGATAACAACCTAACTAGTATCCTCAGATGATAATATCCTCACTAGCATCCTTAGATGTTAACATCTTTACTAGTATCCTCAGATGATAATTTCCTCACTATTATCCTCAGATGATAACATCCTCACTAGTATCCTCAGATGATAACATTGCTTGATCAACTATGTATATTGCATTTTGCCATTATTCATACGTTTGTCCTAGAGTACAGCACCAGTTCCTGTCATTGCAATTTTCAGGAGCTTGCTTAATTGCATTTTATTATATTTTTTTTATTGTGTGGAATTTATTTCTTTGATACCTTTTGTTCGTTGATCTGTGTTGCATAATCCTTTTATTACAGTGGTGTGCATCTATATTTTGCAAAAGTGAATTTTTGTGATTTTTTGTGCCATCGAATACTTTGCTAATATTTTTTTTTGTTACTCTGCCCTTCTCCAAGTGAATTATTTTTGTATTCCAAATTGCAATTGCCAGCGCATGCAACCTTTTGCCGCGTGCTAAGCAAGTCTGCAACATAGTTCAGTGTTTTGTGTATTTATATAACATTTCTTTGTATATTCAAATTTTTGCCTACTTTGCTACCATAGTCTTGCAGTTAATCGTTGTCATGTTTTGCAATTACTAACTGCCTCTGCATTGTTGCATAGTTCAGCGTGCCATCTGCCTTATTTTGTGAAATTTCCTGTTGTGCATTCACTTGCATAAGTTCTCTTTATCATTTTTTTACTGTTGTCGTGTTTCCAAAATTATTTTAACAAATAAGCAGTTTATCGAGTAACATCGTGCTGTGTTCTCTCTGATTCCTTGCTAAGTTATAGCAAACTGCGTACCATTTCCAGCTCTTGTTCTGTTTAGTTCCTTTATGACCTATTACGTTTTGTTCAACTCTTACGCTATGACTAACACACGCAGTGCTCGCAACGCTGGTTCAGCTCAAGCCAACGCTAGTAGCATCCCTACCGAAAGTGCATCCAATCATGTTGCAAGCGAAACACTTCCTTCGGTTGGACAGACCATAGCCCATATAACATCCACAAATGCTCCTACTGGCCGTTACTGTCCATCCCTCATTTTCGATGGTAGCTGGTAGCTCGGGAATGTTGGAAACGTGGTTACAATCGGTTAGAGGCAGACATGATAAAACCACAAATACACAGTACATTTGCGCTGCTGCTGCTGCAGTAGACCTAGCTAACAGTGACATCAGCTCCTCTGTGTGTCTTGACAGAGAGAGCAACCTGCGGCCATGGTCCGAACTCAAGAAGGAGTTCCGACGTTGTTAGGTAAGACACATATGCAACAGTTAGGTATCTTTATTTCGAAACGCTTCGCCTACACAGTAGGCTTCTTCAGTCGAGTACAGAAAAGTTGGTAGACGCAGAAGAGATGTGATGACGATGTAATCAGTCCATCACCCTTGAAGATCTAGTTTTGAGGTGGTCAGTCCCTCAGCCTGGAAGTTGAAGTGACAGTATGGAGCCTTATATATTGTCAGGAGGTGAGATGTAGGTCACTAGTACAAGCAAGGATGTAATCATTGAGAGGTCACGTCCCTCTCAAATCCAACCATTCTCACTAGTAGAAGTTGACCAATGTGTTTTCTGTTCTGTACCAAGATACCATTGTGTTGTAGTGTTACTTTTCTGTACTCGACTGAAGAAGCCTACTGTGCAGGCGGAACGTTTCGAAATAAAGATACCTAACTGTTGCATATGTGTCTTACCTAACAACCTGTCGGTATTTTATACCATTTTAATATTCACTTCCGACGTTATTTCCGGCGTAGTCGTTAGCGCCGTTTCCTCGATATCCTCGCTGGTGCTTTGAATGAGTCACAGTCAGTTCACGAGAGCCCACTCGCCTGCATTTGCCGTTTTGAGCAGGCGTCTAAAGATTTCGGGGATGCAATAAGATCGACCAAATGGGTTACGGACGATGATTGTATAAGGGTCAAGGACATCATCCCCATGATCGCCGTTGGCGTCATGCGGCGAGATGCCCCACCGGTCCTCCATTGCGCCATTGACTCGCTAGGTCTCGGCCCCCAGCAAGAAGTTCAGGCCATAGAGGAACCCAAGCCACCTAGTGAGAGGGGCAGGGTTTGTCGTCTTGTTGATGCAGGAGTGCCGGTTTCCCCAGTGCCAATCCTAACAGCACCGCCATTACAGCATGCAGTCACTTTTGCTGCAGCCATTAAACAGTCACCAGCCAGTGGTACTCTGACCTACACAAATAACAATAGGTCAAGTATTAATAACAATAGGTCGACTACGAAAACAATAGGTCGGATACGAACAACAGGCAAAATGGTAAACGTTAGCATCGTTCAACACCGCCGGCTCCACCAGCCAAGCTCATGATAACTTGCTTTAACTGTGGTTAAACTCAACGACCGTAATCATCCCCGTACTCAGCACCGAGATGACTTTTGCATGTACCATAATTCTACGAATCATATCTCCAACTGGTGCTACATGTTGCGTCGTATGGTACCGGGAAGGACTGGCAATAGGCCAGGAGAGGCTGCCAGTGGCACCCGCTGGTCACCAGCTCGGCATGGTAAGTACTCCAATCGTAAAGAGCCTGTTAGTCGGAGCGGAGTCATATCCCATAGTTCGGGATAAGAGTCACGCCCACAGAGACAACAAAAAAGGTAGTCAAATAATCGGAGTCTTTGTATTCTGTCCCCGTCCGCAAAACGTTTGCTGCTCTGAGCATCGACATGCTTGCCGACGGAGTGGAAAACAAGCCCCTCGATGATTGTGACAGGGCTAGTACTAAACCCTCCAAGAAGTCGAGCCTTGCCACCAAGCATCGAGCCACTCGCAGCTACAGCTCGGATGACGTGGACGGCCTGACGTGTCTCCCCAGTGGATCCTTAGTGGAGTCCACTGTACATGAGAAACCTGTTAAACTCTTCCTTGATACAGGTTCTGTTGTGAATACGTATTGCTCGTCCCACCTTCTTCATTGACGTTGGTCTGCATGCAGCCATGTTGACGAAGCCGTCTGAAATTCAAACTCTGAGTGGCGTCTCAGGTGTGGAAGAACGACATTGGAGTTTGAGGTTCAGGGTCGGAAGTTGTCGGCAAAATGGCTAGTGGTGAACGACTCAGAAATATAGAAACAGGTGTTTTAGTATAGGTGTATCAGGCGTGAAAGTACATATATGCAAATATAGTTGTGTTGGTACAGGTGTGACAATAAGTACAAATGTGTAGATACAAATGTGAAGGTAAACATGCAGATAAACGTGTATTTCATTGGTGATTTGCTCGTTGGTCTCAAGGCCATGGCAGACCTCAAGATTCGCTTAGATCCAGCTAAGTGGAAAGCGAATTTCGAAGGGGTGGATGTGCCCTTCTGGGGCATGCACATAGGATCCACCACGTGCTACTCAGTCTCCTAGTATGTCCTTGTGTCTGGAAACCTCAGGGACAGAGTTTCCATAGCAGCCAGTTCTCCCAGATGTTGGGCACTTGTCCTTACCAACCTCGTACGAGAGCCCATGTCACTTCACCTCCTGACCGTCAGAGTACAGTTATGAGTGGAACCCAGTCTGGGGACGCCCGGTCTAACTTCTGCTCTAACTCCCACTCTGATAAAGAGGATGGCAGTGGTCAAGCCGCAGTAGCCCTGATGGCAGGTGACTGTCTGACTCGTATCATGGTTTCATTGAGCAAAGTTACAGCCTGTACAAAGATTGACGTCACTTTGTCAGCTAGCTCGCTCACTTCAGTTACAGTGTACGTGAACAGAGCTTTCGAAAGGGACCACGTGCTAGTTGACAGCGATACGTGTAGAATCAAGGGTCTCTTGAGCCACCCTTGCACACTGCACGACGTGCTAAGCTGAAAGTTCTTGTCATTAATGTTCACAGTAGGAATTTTACCCTGAGGAATAACACCTCACTGGTCGACCTTGTCAGGTTCCCTCTCCCAGTGAAAGTGGAAGGCGAAGTACCAGGAGACCAGTTTGCAGGTCGGGCACTACCACATGTCGTAGCACTAGACGGTGAGCCCGTCTAGTGCTACGTCTAGGGGTTGGGATGACTGGGAACATGTATGGTGAGTGTAAACTAGTTGGAAGGGGACATGTGTGGTGAGGGTAAACTAGTGGGGAGTGAACATGTGTGGTGAGGGTTAACTATTTGAAAGGGGACATGTGTGGTAAGGGTAAACTAGTGGGGAGGGAACATATGTGGTGAGGGTAAACTAGTGGGAGCGAACATGTGTGGCAAGGGTAAACTAGTGGATAGGGAACATGTGTGGTGAGGGTAAACTAGTGGGAAGGGAAAATTTATGGTGAGGGTAAACTAGAGGGGAGGGGACATGTTTGGCAAGGGCAAACTAGGGGGGAGGGAACATGTGTGGTGAGGGTAAACTAGTGGGGAGGGGATATGTGTGGCAAGGGTAAACTAGTGGGGAGGGAGCATATGTGGTGAGGGAAACTAGTGGGGAGGGGACATGTATGGCAAGGGTAAACTAGTGGTGAGGGAACATGTGTGGTGAGAGTAAACTAGTTGGGAGGGGACATGTGTGGTGAGGGTAAACTAGTGGGGAGGGGACATGTGTGGTGAGGGTAAACTAGTTGGGAGGGGACATGTGTAGTGAGGGTAAACTAGTGGGGAGCGAACATGTGTGGTGAGGGTAAACTACTGGATAGGGAACATGTGTGGTGAGGATAAAACTAGTGGGAAGGGAACATTTATGGTGAGGGTAAACTAAAGTGGAGGGGATATGTGTGGCAAGGGTAAACTATTGAGGAGGGAACATGTGTGGTGAGGGTAAGCTAGTGGGGAGGGAACATGTGTGGCAAGCGTAAACAAGTGGGGAGGGAACATGTGTGGTGAGGGTAAACTAGTGAGGAGGTGACATGTGTGGCAAGGGTAAACTAGTGCGTAGGGAACATTTGTGTTGAGTGTAAACTAACGCGGAGGGAACATGTGCGGTGAGGTTAAACTAGTGGGGAGGGTACATGTGTGGTGAGGGTAAACTAGTGGGGAGGGAACATGTGTGATGAGGAAAAACTAGTGGGGAGGGAACATGTGTGATGAGGGATATACTAATGCGGAGGGAACATGTGTGGTGTTTGAAAACTAGTTTAGAGGGAACATGTGTGGTGCGGTAAACTAGTGGGGAGGGAACATGCGTGGTGAGGGTAAACTAGTGGGGAGGGAACATGTGTGGTGAGGGTTATACTAATGCAGAGGGAACATGTATCGTGAGGGTAAACTGATGGGGAGGGAACATATGTGGTGAGGGTAAACTAGTGGGGAAATAACATGTGTGGTGAGGGTAAACTATTGGAAAGGGAACATGCGTGGTGAGGGTAAACTAGTGGGGAGGGAACATGTGTGGTGAGGGTAAACTAGTGGGGGGGGAACATGTGTGGTGAGGGTAAACTAGTGGGGAGGAACATGTGTGGTGAGGGTAAACTATTGGAAAGGGAACATGCGTGGTGAGGGTAAACTAGTGGGGAGGACATGTGTGGTGAGGGTAAACTAGTGGGGAGCGAACATGTGTGGTGAGGGTAATCTAGTTGGCAGGGGACATGCGTGGTTAGGGTAAACTAGTGGGGAGGGTACATGTGTGGTGAGGGTAAACTAGTGGGGAGGGAACATGTGTGATGAGGAAAAACTTGTGGGGAGGGAACATGTGTGATGAGGGATATACTAAGGCGGAGGGAACATGTGTGGTGTTTGAAAACTAGTTTAGAGGGAACATGTGTGGTGCGGTAAACTAGTGGGGAGGGAACATGCGTGGTGAGGGTAAACTAGTGGGGAGGGAACATGTGTGGTGAGGGTTATACTAATGCAGAGGGAACATGTATCGTGAGGGTAAACTGATGGGGAGGGAACATATGTGGTGAGGGTAAACTAGTGGGGAAATAACATGTGTGGTGAGGGTAAACTATTGGAAAGGGAACATGCGTGGTGAGGGTAAACTAGTGGGGAGGGAACATGTGTGGTGAGGGTAAACTAGTGGGGAGGGAACATGTGTGGTGAGGGTAAACTAGTGGGGAGGGAACATGTGTGGTGAGGGTAAACTATTGGAAAGGGAACATGCGTGGTGAGGGTAAACTAGTGGGGAGGGGACATGTGTGGTGAGGGTAAACTAGTGGGGAGCGAACATGTGTGGTGAGGGTAATCTAGTTGGCAGGGGACATGCGTGGTTAGGGTAAACTAGTGGGGAGGGAACATGGGTGGTGAGGGTAAACTAGTGGGGAGGGAACATGTGTGGTGAGGGTAAACTAGTTGGGAGGGACATGTGTGGTGAGGGTAAACTAGTGGGAGGAACATGTGTGGTGAGGGTAATCTAGTTGGCAGGGATATGCGTGGTTAGGGTAAACTAGAGGGGAGGGAACATGGGTGGTGAGGGTAAACTAGTGGGGAGGGAACATGTGTGGTGAGTGTAAACTAGTGGGGAGGGAACATGTGTGGTGAGGGTAAATTAGTGGGGAGGGAACATGTGTGGTGAGGGTAAACTAGTGGGGAGGGAACATGTGTGTCAAGGGTAAACTAGTGGGGAGGGAACATGTGTGGTGAGGGTAAACTAGTGGGGAGGGGACATGTGTGGCAAGGGTAAACTAGTGCGGAGGGAACATGTGTGGTGAGTGTAAACTAATGCGTAGGTAACATGTGTGGTGAGGCTAAACTAGTGGGGAGGGAACATGCGTGGTGAGGGTAAACTAGAGGGGAGGGAACATGGGTGGTGAGGGTAAACTAGTGGGGAGGGAACATGTGTGGTGAGGGAAAACTTGTGAGGAAGAACATGTGTGGTGAGGGATATACTAATGCGAAGGGAACATGTGTGGTGAGGGAAAACTATTGGGGAGGGAACATGTGTAGTGCGGTAATCTAGTGGGGAAGGAACATGCGTGGTGAGGGTAAACTAGTGGGGAGGGAACATGTGTGGTGAGGGTAAACTAGTGGGGAGGGAACATATGTGGTGAGGGTAAACTAGTGGGGAGGGAACATGTGTGGTGAGGGTAAACTAGTGGGGAGGGAACATGTGTGGCAATGTTAAACTAGTGGGGAGGGGACATGTATGGTGATTGTAAAATTGTGGGGAGTGGACATGTGTGGTGAGGATAAACTAGTGGGGAAGGGACATGTGTGGTGAAGGTAAACTAGTGGGGAGGGGACCTATGTGGCAAGGGTAAACTAGTGGGGAGGGAACATTTGTGGTGAGGGTGAACTAATGGAGAGGGAACACGTGTGGTGGTGTGATCTAGTGTGAAGAAAACGTGTTGTAATGAGGGGGTGGTGAACTAGTGGGGTGGGAACATGGGTTTACCCGGATAACTTCCAGGGGTCACAGTCCCCTCGGCCCGGTCTCAGACCTGGCATCCTGGTTGCTGGCCTGATTGATCAAGGTGTTAGTAACCGCCGCCCACAGTCCAGCATATATACCACAACCTGGTTTATCAGTTACAGTTTTGAGGAATTTTTCGAGATTTTTCTGTAAGATAGCCAGAGGTTTGTTGGTGATCCCTCCTATGCAAGGATAGAGGACGTTGAAGAGCTGTGGTCCCCAAACACTTATCGCAGGCTTCGTACCAATCCCTCCAAAATATTACAGATGTAGATTATGATGTTTCTTTCTCGCCTTCATTCTAAGGAGTACAGTTCTAGGGACTTCGAGCACTCTCAGTAAATTAGATGCCTGTCTGTGTCTGTACGAGCTGTGTGGTTCTCTGTACATATTCCAGCTCAGTAATTTCGCCTGCTTTGAAGGGAGCCGTTAGAACTCAGCAGTACTCCAGCCTAAATAGAACGAGTGACCGGTACAGTCATCATTGGCTTGGAATCCCTTGTTTTAAAGATTCTAGTTATCCAACCAATAATTTTTCTTGCAGTTGCGATAATAACGTTGTTGTGCTCCTTGAACGTGAGATCTGACATTATCACTTCTAGGTCTCGTATATTTGACTTACGTTGTATTGAGTGACTTGTTTTGTATTCTCATCTTGTTTTTGTTTCCTCCGTTGTTCCATGGAAATTGACGTTAACAGTCTGGAAATGTGGTGAAACAAGTGGCTTATCGAGTGGCCCACTGGAAGCTTGGAGGGTTACTGTGTGTTCAGTGGGTAGTGGTGAACTGGTGATGAGGTGCAAGTATAATGGCGCGGGTGAAATGAACTTGTGGGGGAGAAGCAAGAGTGATGATGCGGGTGATGGTGTACTGGTGGGGAGGAGCAAGAGTGGTGATGCGGGTGATGGTGTACTGGTGGGGAGGAGCAAGAGTGGTGATGCGGGTGATGGTGTACTGGTGGGGAGGAGCAAGAGTGATGGTGAAAGAAATACTGAAGTTCCTTATGAACAAAGACTGAGGAGAAGTAAGTCTCAATACCGTGTCTTTAAGAAGTCACAACTGACCCACAAAGTGTAGAATAATATTAAGACGACGTTTACGTCAATCTGGGACCATTATCAAGTAACAACTGACATGATAATGATTCATGACGGGTTGAAAGGCTATAATACAAGCTGTGTTTCTTACCTGTTGGTTAAATATGTCAATAATCGAGCCTTGATCGTGTTATTTTATTCGTCAGGACACAAGACAAGTGTTTCCTGGTTCAGGCCTTTGCCATTTGATGACCAGCAAACTCTTAGCCATATGACTGAAGCCTTCCACTGGCTCACCGGCCCACCCAGTAAAATTTGACTTTTAAGACTTACGTGTGACAACGAGAGAGAAGAAGAAAGAGACCGGAGGGTTGGTGGTGAGTTGACACTCGTACTGGCCGGCGTCTGAGAGCTGCACGTCCTTCACCCACAGCTGCCACGCCTGCTGACGTAGGACATCCATTTTAGTCGGTAGATGTGAAAGGCTTTTACAATAATTACAGTGAATTTTAAAACAGTTCAATCACAAATGTGATCACTGCACCCGACACTATTAAAGTATGTACAATCAGCGTAATAACCTTTCCGAACGTAATTTTACAAAGTGGATAAACACACAACTTCAAACAACAGACAATATAACTACAGAGATCAAGGGGGGTAAAGAACATGAAAAAAAAAATACGTAGCTACCCATTACCAAAATTAAAAGTGTTTAAAAAAAAGGACTTCAAAGTAGCATGAAAAGGCCTCGTAGAAAAAAAAAAGAGCTACGTGGTTTTAAGCATTACGTTTTAATTAAAATGCTGGTGATGTTTGACAAGCTAAACTCTGACAATGATGATGGCTTATGACGGGGCTGTGAGGGAAGGAATTGTTACACCGTAGTTATGAAGATAGCTCGATGCTAAGTAAAGCTGGCGAACAAGCAACGAGGCTCGCAAACAAGGGACGAAGTTGACAATAAACGAGGCTGGCAAAGAAACGAAGACACGAGTAAGACACATGTACATTAGTTTGTACTTTTACGGTTGAAACGTTTCGTCTTTTTAGCAGGTTTCTTCAGTCGAATGCAGAGGTGACTTAAATAATGGAGACGGCAGAAGCAGAGGAGAGATAATATTAAGGTGGTAGTTGTTACACGTGTCTCTCTCATCTACTTGTCAATAATGAATATTATTAACATAATGATAAATGACAATATGGCGAATATGTTATAAGACTGACGCGTTTGTGACAAGACTGGCGGATACTTGGCAAGACGGGCGAATACGTGACGAGGCTTGCGAGCAAATGTCTTGGCTGTGCCAGCGGAGAAGCCTCTGCCAGGACTGCTTGGCGGACAACTGTTGGGTCTGTTTACTAATCATTGCTCTCCCTAGTACTGACCAGCCTGACTTTAGTCTCGTCAATCTCTGATATATACGGTAGAATCTCTCTCTCCTGGACTATTCTCTATTTACTCCTTCTCAGCCCATATACTAGTATTGTTGGGCTTGCTGTCCTATCCAAAGCTAACCTAACTTAACCTAACCTAATATAACTTAACCTAATTTAACATTGCCTAGCCCAATCTAACCTGACCTACCTAACCTAATCTAACCTAATCTAGCCTCACCTAACCTAACATAACCTAACCTCTTATAAATTAACTTAACCCAATTTGAAATAAAAAAAAAAATCATTTGAGGGGAAAAGTAGAAACACTTGGAGATGTGATGAAAGAAGTGGCTTATCGAGTTCAACCCAAGCAAATGAGAGATCATGATCTTTGGAGGAGAGTGCAGAGTGGATAGGAAGTACATAATGGGAGGAAAGAAGCTGCAAATAACGCCCAGCATATCGGCAAAGTTACACATAAAACGTATATCGGCAGTGGCATATGAAAAATTAGCAGTCCTCAGAATAGCATTCAGTGGATTAAATAAAGAATCTTTCTGAACATTATGCAAGACATATATTAGGATAATCATTGAGTATGCGGCCCCAGCATGGAACCAACACCCGGTTAAGCATGTGAAGAATCTGGAAAGGGTTCAAAGGTTTACAGCGAGGCTAGTACCAGAAGTGAGAGAAATGCATTATGAGAAGAGGTTGAAAGAACTGAACTTGACGACCTTAGAGGAGGGAAGGACAGGCGAGGACATGACTACTACGTACAAAATCTTAAGAGGAATTGATAGAGCTGAGAGGGACAGCTTGTTTGAATTTATTGGACCAGGATCAAGGTGAAACAGAAGGAAACTGAAGACGCAGATCAGTCATAGGGATGTAAAGAAGTATTCTTGAGTCTCAGGGTAGTTGAAAAGTGGAATGACTTTAATGAGGCAGTGGTGGAGCTATACTCAAACCACAACTTCAAATAACAGAGATGATAAGGCACAAGAGGCCAAAAGTCAGTGATATCAATCAATGTGGTCTAAAAGGAGGGACCAGGAGATAATTATCGACCCCCTGCAAACACAAATCGGTGAACAAAAGTCGGAGACTACACACACACACACCGTCACAGTTACCCCCCACCCCCACCTCAAACTCCACCCCACCTGCCCATACTCCAACCATACAATCACCCCCACCCATGCTGCAACCCCCTGCGGGCACCCTGCCCACACCCCCAACCCACCAAGATCTCCCCAGGGCCACAGTATTGTAAACAAAGTTGAAGGTTTGGTACACAAACGCGGATGGAATTACGAATAAGTATGAAGAGTGGAATGAAAGAATAGATGAGGCATCCCCAGACATCATAGCGGTCACAGAAACTAAACTAAATGAGACAGTAACAGATGCAATCTTCCCACAGGGATATCAGATCCTGAGGAAAGATAGGAGGAGCAGGGGGGGAGGAGGGGTCGCACTGCTTGTAAGGCACCGTTGGAGATTCGAGGAAATGGTAGGAGTGGAGGTGGGTAGAGAACGGGACTTCATAGTAGGTACCATCCAGTCTGGGGAGCATAAGATAGTCATTGCAGTGATGTATAAACCACCAAAGAACTGCAGGAGGCCAGGAGAAGAATACGATGAAAACAACAGAGCGATGGTGGACACCCTGGCGGAGGTGGCAAGAAAAGCGCACATGAGCAGAGCGAAGCTACTGGTCATGGGAGATTTCAACCACAGGGAGATCGACTGGGAGAACCATGAACCACGTGGGGGTCCAGAAACTTGGAGAGCCAAGATGATGGACGTGGTACTGGAAAACCTGATGCACCAACATGTCAGGGACACGACCAGAGAGAGAGGAGAAGATGAACCAGCAGGACTGGACCTTGTATTCACCCTGAACAGCTCAGATATTGAAGACATAACGCACGAGAGCCCCCTGGGGGCCAGTGACCATATGGTGCTTAGCTTTGAGTACATTGTAGAGCTACAGGTGGAGAGGGAAAACAGTACCGATAGAGACAAACCAGACTTTAAAAGAGGAAACTACACGGGCATGAGGATTTTCCTGCAGGACGTTCAGTGGGAAAGGGAAATGGAAGGACTGACAATAAATGAAATGATGGAATACGTAGGGGCAAAGTGCAAGGAGGCAGAGGAACGGTTTATACCCAAAGGCAAAGGATTAAATGGGAAGGCCAGAAAGAGCCCCTGGTTTACCCAAAGGTGCAGGGAGGCAAAGACTCAGAGTATCAGAGAATGGAAACGGTACAGAAAGCAAAGAACCCAAGTAAACAAAGAGATTAGTAGAAGAGCTAGAAACGAGTATGCACAAGTACGGAGGGAGGCCCAGAAACAGTACGAAAATGACATAGCATCGAAAGTTAAGTCCGACCCAAAACTGATGTACAGTCACATCAGAAGGAAGACAACAGTCAATTACCAGGTGATAAGGCTGAGGAGAGAAGATGGGGAACTCACAAGTAATGATCAAGAGGTATGTGAGGAGCTCAACTTGAGGTTTAAGGAAGTATTCACAATGGAAGAAGGAAGGCAGCTGGGTAGACAGGACGTGGTTCGTCACCAACAAGGGATGTACCAAGTGCTAGAGGGCATACACACAACTGAGGAGGAAGTGAAGCAGTTACTCAGTGACCTCGATACCTCAAAGGCGATGGGTCCGGACAATATCTCCCCGTGGGTTCTTCGGGAAGGAGCTGAGGTACTGAGTGTGCCACTTACCATAATATTCAACACATCCCTTGAAACTGGGCAGCTACCTGAGGTATGGAAGAAGGCCAACGTAGTCCCCATTTTTAAA
This sequence comes from Cherax destructor, assembly GCA_009830355.1. Taxonomy (NCBI): domain Eukaryota; kingdom Metazoa; phylum Arthropoda; class Malacostraca; order Decapoda; family Parastacidae; genus Cherax; species Cherax destructor. The sequence goes on along the minus strand of WNWK01004521.1, from coordinate 83,064 downwards.
AAAGGAGACAGAAAAGAGGCACTAAACTATAGACCGGTGTCACTTACATGTATAGTGTGCAAAGTCCTGGAGAAAATCATCAGGAAAAGAATGGTGGAACACCTTGAGCTGAACAGGATAATAAACACCAGACAGCACGGATTCCGGGAAGGCAAATCCTGTGTAACAAACCTCCTAGAGTTCTATGATAAAGTAACAGAGGTAAGGCAGGAGAGAGAAGGGTGGGTTGATTGCATTTTCCTGGACTGCAGGAAGGCCTTCGACACAGTTCCTCACATGAGATTAGTAAAGAAGTTGGAAGAAGAAGCAGGTATAACAGGAAGGGCACTGGAATGGATCAGGGAATACCTCACAGGGAGGCAACAACGGGTCATGGTGCGTGATGAGGTATCACAGTGGGCGCCTGTGACGAGCGGTGTACCGCAGGGGTCAGTCCTAGGACCAGTGTTATTCCTGGTATATGTGAATGACATGACGGACGGGATAGACTCAGAAGTGTCTCTATTCGCGGATGATGTGAAAATAATGAGGAGAATCACATCGGAAGAGGACCAGGCAGGGCTGCAAACAGACCTGGACAAGCTCGACATCTGGTCTAGCAATTGGCTTCTCGAATTCAATCCCTCCAAATGCAAAGTCATGAGGATCGGAGAAGGGCAAAGAAGACCGCTGACAGAGTACAAGCTAGGCGGACAAAGGCTACAAACCTCGGCAAAGGAGAAAGACCTTGGAGTGAGTATAACGCCAAGCACGTCTCCGGAGGCACACATCAACCAGATAACTGCGGCAGCATATGGGCGACTGGCAAACCTAAGATTAGCGTTCCGTTACCTTAACAAGGAATCGTTCAAGACACTGTATACCGTGTACGTCAGGCCCATACTAGAATATGCAGCACCAGTCTGGAACCCACACCTGGTCAAGCACGTAAAGAAACTAGAGAAAGTGCAAAGGTTTGCGACAAGGTTAGTTCCACAACTCAGGGGTCTGTCTTATGAAGAAAGATTGAGGGAAATAGGACTAACAACACTGGAGGAAAGAAGGGTCAGAGGAGACATGATAACGACATACAAAATACTGCGGGGAATTGACAAGGTAGACAGTGACAGGATGTTTCAGAGAGGGAACACAGAAACAAGGGGACACAACTGGAAGGTGAAGACTCAGATGAGTCAAAGGTATGTCAGGAAGCATTTCTTCAGCCACAGAGTAGTCAGGAAGTGGAATAGTCTAGAGAAAGATATAGTGGAGGCAGGAACCATACATAGTTTTAAGACAAGGTATGATAAAGCTCATGGAGCAGGGAGAGCAGAGACCCAGTAGCAGACAGCGAAGAGGCGGGGTCAGGAGCTGAGTCTCGACCCCTGCAACCACAATTAGGTGAGTACACACACACACACAAATGTAACAGCAGGCAGGTATAACAGGAAAGGCGCAGCAATGGATCAGAAAATACCTGACGGGAAAGCAACAGCGAGTCATGGTACGTGATGAGGTGTCAGAGTGGGAACCTGTGACGAACGGGGTTCCACAGGGGTCAGTCCTAGGATCAGTGCTGTTTTTGTCATATGTGAATGACATGACAGAAGGGATAGACTCAGAAGTGTCCCTGTTTGCAGATGATGTGAAGATAATAATAAGAATTAAAGCGGATGAGAATCAGGCAGGACTACAAAGAGACCTGGACAGGCTGCAAACCTGTTCCGGCAGCTGGCTCCTGGAATTTAACCCCACCAAATGCAAAGTCATGAAGATCGAGGAAGGGCAAAGAAGACCGCAGACAGAGTATAGGTTAGGTGGCCAAAGACTGCAAACCTCACTCAATGAAAAGGATCTTGGGGTGAGTACAATACCGAGCACATCTGAGGCGCACATCAACCAAATAACTGCTGCAGCATATGGCGCCTGGCAAACCTAAGAATAGCGTTCCGACACCTCAGTAAGGAATCGTTCAAGACTCTGTACACCGTGTACGTGAGGCCCATATTGGAGTATGCAGCACCAGGTCATGCACGTCAAGAAATTAGAGAAAGTGCGAAAGGGTTGCAACAAGACTAGTCTTAGAGCTAAGGGAAATGTCCTACGAAGAAAGGTTAAGGGAAATCGGTCTGACGACACTGGAGGACAGAAGGGTTAGGGTAGACATGCTAACGACATATAAAATACTGCGAAGAATTGACCAGGTGGACAAAGAGAGGATGTTCCAGAGATGGGACACAGAAACAAGGGGTCACAATTGAAAACTGAAAAATCAGATGAGTTAAAGGGTTGTTAGGAAGTATTTATTCAGTCATAGAGTTCTCAGGAAGTGGAATAGTCTGGAAAGTGACGTAGTGGAGGCAGGAACCATACTTAGTTTTAAAAAGAGGTATCATAAAGCTCATGGAGCAGGGAGAGAGAGAGTGATACACACCATACACCATGCACAGGGATTCTGCACGAGGACGGCGCAGCGAGAGGTTGTCTGTGTTTTCACTCTGAACACTAACACCCAAAGTTACCTTTTTGGGTTATCCTGAGTTCTAGTTTGATCAGAGCTGAGAGGAAAATTTGCTTGCAGTCACTTCGAGCCTCATCCCTTCAAGAGGGTAAGGCGATGACTAGCTTGCTAGTTCCCCTCTCTCCACCCCACTACCTCATCCTTCCCCATCCTTAACCCCACAATTCCCCAACAAATACACTGGCCTAACCACGTACACACTACTTTGCTGTCCTTCTACCTTTCCTGTCTTCTTTTTCAATAACTTCGCCTCTGGCGATTTAAAGCAAGGCAAGGTGACTTTCCAGTTGCCCTTGTGGTATTTGAAACTCTGATCGATCATTGCCTTGGACCCCGTCCCCCTCACTCCTCGACGGCAGGCTATCTTAGGGGCTGATCTTCATAAGTCAGCTGAAGTGGAGTTGTTTAGAAATGACACATAGGTACAGCTGACACATCTTATATGTCAGCTGTACCTTACTGGGCATCATGACGAAAATTAGAGTAAGAATTCGTGTCACTGACAACCAGAAGTCCAAGAGGGAAATACTTGATTGTATTTTTACCAATTTCACTGTTGCACCAGTGAATGTATTCCAAACTCACTCTGGTGCAGTACTTCTACTCTCCTCTGAAGAGGAACTGCTCCATTCCTAAAGAATAATGTTCTTGAAAAATTAAATAATTTGGGTATCATCCCCATTCCACCTGTCAGCTACCAGGCACAACGTACTGTATTTGTGGCAAGAATCAACAGTGTCATGAGAGACTACACTGCTGAAAAACTTGTTGAAGAAATTAATCATGAAAACGCCGAGTTCAAGGTTCTTAAGGCATATAAATTTGCCAAAAGTTCCAGCATCCAGCAAACATTAAAATTAATCATCGAGACACCGGAAGGAGCCAAAATCATATGTCAAAATGGTATGAAATGCTTTGGAATCAGGTGTATACCAGACCAAATCTCCATGGAAAGGTTTGTCAGTGTCACACAATGTTTTATGTGTTATGAGTTTGGTCATAACACAAATAAATGCAGCAGCAAAAAAACGATTTGCAGTATCTGATCTGGTGAGAATGTTTTCAGGGACTGCCCTAACAGAAACAACCCCAAGTGTGCCCTTTGTAAAGGAAAATATCATGCTGTCTCCCTTAGCTGCCCTGTTAGGAAATCTACAATCTAGCAAATTCTGGTTGCTAAGAAACAGGCAAACACCAAGAAAACCACTTCCCAAGCACCTCAAAAAATGTCGCAGGACTCGTTCCCTAATCTTCCTGGATCTGGTGTGACTCCTACTGCCACTTCTGCAAACTATAATGTTTCGAATTCTCCCCTCCTGTAGCACCCCACCCTAACCCTAACATACACCAAGCATAATGACTGACCATCATCAATCCCTATGTCCCTCTGGTCTACCGCTGTAGAAGCTGACTTAAAAGTAAAAGTAGTTCCCAACGATACCCCAAGTGGTACAAGAATGGTATACAATACCGACAAGATGAAATTGAGACACATGTGCAACATCTGGGAATCTTTATTGTAGACGTTTCGCCCTCCAGTGGCTTTATTAATACAGATCCAAGAATCTGAATTGATAAAGCCACTGGATGGCGAAACGTCTGCACATGTTGCACATGTGTCACAATTTCATCATACCCCAAGTGGACTTACACATTTCCACATGGAGCCGTCACTGTCTCCTATAGTAAGTGTTGTGAACTTGCCGACTGAGACTATGAATGACATGCCACAGTTGTCAGATGATGAATCTGACGCATCAGATAATATCACTAGTAGCAGTGAGGAAGATGAAATAGCCAGTACACAGAAAATCCCTCAGGACAACAATCCTTTCCTTGATTACTCGAGTAGGGAGCTTTCACACACCTTGCAGTTATAATCTCAGACACCAACTCTCTGTACGCAGCAAAAATGCAAACTTCACGAAATAATGGGGATTACAATTTTACAAATTAACATTCAATATTTCTTTAACGATCGCTATCTCCTTGAAGTCGAACTACACAATCAAAACCCTGACATCATCCTTCTGAATGGGACAGCTGCGAGAGCCGACCATCATATAAAGATACGTGGTTACTGTACTGTCGAGAAATCGAGAGGGCCCTTTAGTGGAATGGAAGTCCTAGTGAAACTAGAATATACATTTCGTAACATCCACATTGACGAAGACAGCATTATAGCAATAAAATTGACGACCTCATATGGTCAGTTAATAGTTGGAGCTGGAAATTTTCCTCCTAGACAGCCATATGTAGAGTCCACTTCCCTACACCAGATACTGAGTAGAAATGTTCCAACAATCCTGGCAGGAGATTTTAATGCCCATCACCCCGCACTCTTCAACTGCGGAGCCGACCATCAGCTGGGTGACCTAAAGGGAAAACAACTGTTTAATATAAAGACAGCAAGAAATCTATCATTCCAAGGCCCAATCTTTAAGTCAATATGTGGGCCCTCATCTGGGAACACCTGATATAGTTTTAACCAACAGAGATTGTGACCTATGCCATTGCAGTGTCTTCCCTGGTGGAAACGTAGGATCAGACCACATCCGTTATAATAACATTACAGGCATCGCCATTTATAAAACCCACTCCTCCAAACCCCAACCTAAAATCTCTAGGATTTGACCCCTTCAGGGACTACCTATGCAATGACCTTACTGTTTCGCTTGAGAACCAGCCTTCAACTGCAATTGACGAGGCAATCAGCTCCTTCCCCGAAAGAATCATAGAGGCCACTCATGTAAGATGCCAGTTAAATACATCATGAAAAATTATCAAGCAGAGTGTAGAAGGCACTATCAAACGAGACATCCCACAAGGATTATACTGAATATCCTTGTGTACCCATGAGACCAATGATCCTGAATGACCTCCCAGAACACATAGATGATTGGGTAACACCGTAGCTCTTTTATGTCCAATAAGGATAAAACCACCCCAATTTATGGAGACTTCCCTTTGAACTTATAAACTATTACATCTAAGCATGTAACATCTGCAAACTTACTAAGGCAGGACACCACCTCTGAAGCAGCTCAGCCGGCTAGTATCTTCGGGTAGCAATTGATCTACATCAAACGCCTTGCTATCGTCATTTCCAGCCTACGCCCTGCAATAGCAAAAAAAAAAAAAAAAAAAAGTATATCCCCTGCCAACTCAGCGTCATGCAGTTATACATTTGTTATAAATGTGTGAAACTGATGGGTAAAGTGTTATACCCCATTCAATGAAACAGATTTCATTAATGACATCACACACACACACACACACACACACACACACACACACACACACACACACACACACACACACTTGTATTAAAATGCACCAAAGTGGTTAGGCCATTTATCTTTATTACCTCACCTCCACTACCCCCACCCACCCTTTTCCCATATTTCCATCCTTACCCATCCTTCTTCCTTCCCCATCTTACCAAAATACTGGTCATAATTAGTTTGGAGAGAGAGGACCTAGTAGCGATCAGCGAAGAGGCGGGGCCAGGAGCAATGACCCGAGCCCTTCAACCACAATTAGGTGAATTAGGTGTGTACACACACACACACACGAAACGCCCATCTTGGAATATGCAGCGCCAGTATGGATCTAGCTCGCACCTGGAGAGGCACGTTAAGAAACTGGTGAAAATGCAGAAGTTCCCAGGAAGGTTTGTTTATCAGCTGAGGGGCGGGAGATACGAGAACAGGCTGACAGAACTGGACCAAACGACACTAGAGGACAGAAGAATTAAGGGAGACGTGATAACATACAACAAAAAACTCAGGAAAATTGATAAGGTAGAAAGAGGTAGGCTGTTTGAGATGCGTGCAAGGCGACCACTGGGACAAAGCTGTGAATTAAAGTCACAGATGAGCCACAGCGATGCTAGGAAATATTTTTTCTGTGTAATGATACTGGTGAGGAAGAGGTGGAGTCAGTCTTCGAACATAGCTTTAAGAGCAGGTACGACAGGGTCCACGAACCAAAGAGGGAAAGAGTGACAAGAGTCAGGACCAGGAGCTGAGACTCGAGCTTTCAGCCACAATATGTGAACACATACACTGTGTGAGGGAGACAATGATCCTTCATACTGTGTGAGGGAGGAACAGTGATCCTTCACACTGTGTGAGGGAGGAACAGTGATCCTTCACACTGTGTGAGGAAGGAACAGTGATCCTTCACACTGTGTGAGGGAGGAACAGTGATCTTTCACACTGTGTGAGGTAGGAACAGTGATCTTTCACACTGTGTGAGGGAGGAACAGTGATCCTTCACACTGTGTGAGGGAGGAACAGTGATCTTTCACACTGTGTGAGGTAGGAACAGTGATCCTTCACACTGTGTGAGGGAGGAACAGTGATCCTTCACACTGTGAGAGCAGTGATCCTTCACTGTGTGAGGGAGGAACAGTGATCCTTCACATGTGTGAGGGAGGAACAGTGATCTTTCACACTGTGTGAGATAGGAACAGTGATCCTTCACACTGCTTGAGATAGGAACAGTGATCCTTCACACTGCTTGAGATAGGAACAGTGATCCTTCACACTGTGTGAGGGAGGAACAGTGATCCTTCACACTGTGTGAGGGAGGAACAGTGATCTTTCACACTGTGTGAGGTAGGAACAGTGATCCTTCACACTGCTTGAGATAGGAACAGTGATCCTTCACACTGTGTGAGGGAGGAACAGTGATCTTTCACACTGTGTGAGGGAGGAACAGTGATCCTTCACACTGTGTGAGGGAGGAACAGTGATCCGTCACACATTGAAAGGTAGGAACAGTGATTCTTCACACTGTGTGAGGTAGGAACAGTGATCCTTCACACTGTGTGAGGTAGGAACAGTGATTATTCAAACTGTGCGAGGGAGGAAAAGTGATCATTCACACTGTGTAAGGTATGAACAATGATCCTTCACACTTTATAAAGTAGGATCAATGTTCCTTCACACTGTAACGTAGGAACAGTGATCCTTAATATGTGTGAGGTAAGAACAGAGATCCTTCACACTGTATAAGGTAGGAACAGTGATCCATCAATCTGTATAAGGTAGGAACAATGATCCTTCACACTGTGTAAGGTAGGAACAATGATCCTTCACATTGTGTAAGGTAGTAACAGTGATCCGTAATATGTGTGAGATAAGAACGGTTATCCTTCACAGTGTGAGGAGAAACAGTGATCCTTCACACTGTGTGAGGGAGGAATAGTGATTCTTCACTCTATGTAAGGTAAGAACAGTGATCCTTCACACTGTGTGAGGGAGGAACAGTGATCCTTCACATGTGTAAGGTAGGAACACTGATCCTTCACACTGCGTGAGGAGGAACACTGGTCCTTCACAGTGTGTGTGAGGTAGGAACAGTGATCCTTCCACTGTGTGAGGGAGGAACAGTGATCCTTCACACTGTGTAAGGTAGGAACACTGGTCCTTCACACTGCGTGAGGAGGAACACTGGTCCTTCACACTGCGTGAGGAGGAACACTGGTCCTTCACAGTGTGTGTGAGGTAGGAACAGTGATCTTTCACACTGTGTGAGGGAGGAACAGTGATCCTTCACACTGTGTAAGGTAGGAACACTGGTCCTTCACACTGCGTGAGGAGGAACACTGGTCCTTCACAGTGTGTGTGAGGTAAGAACAGCGATCCTTCACATTGTTTGAGGTAGGAACAGCAGTGATCCTTCACACTGTGTGGCGTAGGAACAGTGATCCTTCACTCTGAACAGTGATCCTTCACTCTGTGTGAGCTAGGAACACTGATCCTTGACTCTGTGTGAGGTAGGAACACTGATCCTTCACTCTGTGTGAGGTAGGAACACTGATCCATCACACTGTGTAAGGAAGGAGGATTGATTCTTCACACTATTATCGAGGAAGACATCCTTCTCTACACGATAACAACATTCATTTCAACATTCATAACATTTATTGCTACATCCATAAAACAATTTACCGCAACACTCGACATTACATTCACCTTCATTGCAAAATTACATCTGTGCTTATTGCATATTCATGACCAGCTCAATTATACTTACTGCTGCACATCTGTGATGTTGATTAGTATCAATTATGTTCTTATGAAGCGAACTGTAGTTAAGAGTTCAGTAATATTCTTAGCAATAAGTATGTAACAGTATTTATACTCCAAGTGGTCCACAACTGTCTGTAACACTAAAAACAAGGGGCCCACAACTGTCTATAACACTAAAAGCAAGGGGCTCACAACTCACTATAACACTACACAAACAAGAGGTTCACAAATTTCTATAACGCTACTCAAACAAGACGCTCACGACTGTCTAACATTACACAAACAATGGGTCACAACTACCTATAGCACTACTCTCAGAAATGAACCATAAGTGCCCATAATACTAGACAAACAAGGGGCTTACACCCGTCTAAAACACTGCACAAACAAGGGAACCATAAGTGCCTATAACACTATGCAGACATGGGGTCACAACTGTATTTAACATTTCTCAAACAAGGAGCCCACAACTGATCATAACACTATTATTATTATTATTATTATTATTATTATTATTATTATTATTATTATTATTATTATTATTATTATTATTATTATTATTATTATTAACTGGCTGCTTGATTCTAACCCAAAGAACATAAAATATCTCCCTCCATTTCTTTGACCCCCTCAAATCTCCTCCACAACCACCATAGTGTCCTATCTATTCTGGGGTGCATAAATCGTTCCCAGTACCTCTCAGTTCTCCCTGACAGATTTCCTCCAGCACTGTCTTCCCACCCCTTCATCTCCAACACTGTATTAATATTGGTAGAATTACCGGCAATATGTTAAGTAAAAGGACACAAATGCAACTAATGTGACATTTTATTGTGGCAACGTTTCGCTCTCCAAAAGTTTTTTCAAGCCACGGCTTGAAAAAACTCCTGGAATAAGTAAGTAAGTAAGTAAATAAGTTTATTCAGGTATACACAAATACATTTACATACATTATCATACATAGCAGCATATGTGTAGAGAACCTAGGATAACCCAAAAAAGTCAGACTGAGTGACTTATTTCCATTGGGGTCCTTTTTATACTTAATTTTTACATTGTAGGATATATATGTTATTATATTATAAAGGATATATGTATACTAGGAATAAGGTAAAAAGAGTTATTTACATATACATGTGTGTTAGCTAAAAAAAAAAAATCATTCTCCTCCCTTTCTGTCGCTCATTCATTAGGTACCTTTTGGTTCTCTTCTTGAACTGGCTCATGCTATGACTGGCTTTGACATGTGCAGGCAGTCTGTTCCATTCCTTTATTGCTGTACAATAAAAGGTGTTTGAAGCCTGGCCACTGACTGTGGGAACTACAAAGTTGTGCTCTCTTCCCCTAGTACTATGACTGCTTTGGTTCCCAGCCTTGACAAAATTGGCAGCAAGATATTCTGGACACTGTTTGTGAGCAATTTTATAAACTTGATTTAATTTAAGTTGTTTTACTCTGTCTTCAATATTCAGCATATCCAATTGTTGTAATTCATCCTGCCCTACATGCTCTCTTGGACCCAGGTCCAGGATGAATCTTACCATTTTGTTCTGTGATTTGCAGCTTATCTTTCAGTTTTTTCGTCAAGGCAGAGTACCACGAAGAGCAAGCGTAGTCAATATGACATTGTATAAGGGCTAGACATAGGGTCCTGCGAGCCTCAGTAGGTAGACACTGTGCTTGTCTGTAGAGGAACTTCAGTCTGGCATTCGCTTTCTTTACTACACTGTTACCTATCAATTCTCCTGACATGCATGGGTCAAAGGGATTCCCAGATATTTTACTGAGGAAATTGAAGTGATGGATTCCCCATTACACCGGATATTAAAATTATTTACCCTGCTCAGTTTATATTTCGTGCCAAAGAGTATGGCTTCTGTTTTCCCTAGATGTAACTATAGTTTGTTGTCTACTAACCATTTGCTGCAGGACTCCAGTTCCAGTGTTAATACATTAGCTATATCTTGTGGGTCTTTACCTGACACTAACAGAGCACTGTCATCCGCATACAGTAGGAGTTTGCACTTGACACTGATGGGCATATCATTTACATAACACAGGAATAATAAAGGACCCAGAATACTACCTTGGGGAACTCCACATGCTATCGGCAGTGGTTCTGATTCCGTTTTGTTGATTTTGACAATTTGTTTCCTGTTGCTAAGATAGGACTTAAACCAGTCTGTGGAACCTATGCCGATAGCTTGAAGTTTCTTACATAATATATTGTGGTTGACAGTATCAAAGGCCTTTTGCAAGTCTAAAGTTACCATTCCTATGAGGTTTCCTATAGACATTTCAGTTCTCATGTAATCCATCAGATTAATTAGGGAGGTGTCGGTTGAGTAAGATCTCCTCAAGCCTGATTGGTAACTATGAAGAATGTTGTTGTCACTAAGATATTTAACTACTTGACAGTATACCGCCCTCTCTTGAATTTTGGATATTACACTGAGTATACTAATAGGCCTATAGTTGCTGACATCAGACCTACTATTTTTCTTGAAGATAGGAGTAACTCTGGCCTCCTTGAACCCCTCTGGCACTGTATTAGTGGTGATGGACAAATTTATTATGTGAGCAATGGGGATTGCCAGTTCAGATGCACCATCTTTTAGGAACTTAGACGGGATGTTATCAGGGCCGGTGCTCTTAGTTGGGTTTAACCTGCTTAGTTCTTTTTGCACGAAGTCATGAGATACACTTACTAGTTGACAACTGTTTGGAGTTACCCCTTTATTGGTATAGTATGTTTTAAATTTATCAGAGTCTGTGTTAAAGGTATTTGATGCAGCTGGTAGCTTACTAGTGTTGATGCGACAGTTGTGTAGTATGAATTAAAACAATTTGCCACTTTAGTTGTTTCGTGGCATACCTCGTTATCAACATTTAGAACTATGTTAGATCTATCTACGGGTTTATGGCTATACCCCAACTGTTTGAGTTGTTGCCAGAGCTTTCTAGGGTTATTCTTATACTCTTCGATCTTTGAGCAATAGTACCTTGCCTTTGCGCCTTTTATAAGCCTCTGCACTCTGTTCCTCACCCTTTGGAATTCATTTAGTGCTGCAATATCCTGTCTGTTTGCCTTAAATCTTTTTATCAACTGGTCTCTGAATTTCATATTATCTAATATCTCAGTAGTCATCCAGGGTTCAGTTCTTCGTTTAATCCTAACCTCTTTAACTGGTGCAATATTATCAAGGATGGCAGTGAACATTGTTTTGAATGTTTCTCAGGCATCATTTACGTCCGGGCAACTTGTTATCACTGACCAGTCACAATTGTGTAGCATATTTACCAGTGTTTCTTTACTGTAGTTTCTAGTTGACCTAACTTTTATTGTCTTGTGTAGGCCTATCCGTTCCCTAGTAATTTTCCTGGTACAGTAAATGATGAAATGATCACTAAGACCTGTGGTAATGACCCCTGACTGACTAATGTTCTCAGGGCGGTTACAAAGTATGTGGTCAATTAGGGTGGCTGAGAACTGTGTGATCCGGGTTGGTGTATTAATTAGTTGCGTGTAACTTTTTAAATCCAGAATTTGCTTATATCTTTTACATAGCCCGTTATTTTGCTGTTGAAAACAGCAACATTGCCACATTAAAATGTCAAATTAGTTGCATTTGTGTCCTTTTACTTAACATCTCCAACACTGTCTTCCCACTACATCATCTCCATCACTGTCTTCCCACCACATCAAATCCATCACTTGCTCCCCACCACATCATCTGCCCAACACTGTAACTGCACTACCACCACCACTCCCGTGTCACCAACATTAGTCACCAGCATGAGTTATAACATGAGTCACCCCCATGGGTCATAGCATGGGTCACCATCATGAGTTATAATATGGGTCACCATCATTGGTAATAACATGGGGTCAGCACCATGGGTCAGAGCATGGGTCACCACCATGAGTCATCAGCATGAGTCATAGCATGGGTCATCACCATGGGTCATCAGCCTGGTCATAACATGGGTCACCAGCATGGGTCATAGCATGCTTCACCAGCACGAGTCATAACACGGGTCACCAGCATAGGTCACCAGCATAGGTCATAGCATGGGTCACCACAATAAGTCCTCAGCATGGGTCATAACATGGGTCACCACCATGGGTCATCAGCATGGGTCATAGCATGCTTCACCAGCACGATTCATAGCACGGGTCACCACCATGGGTCACCACCACAGGTCGCCACCATGGGTCACCACGCTCACCAGCCTCACAGTGTCCTGTATCTAATGACGATAAAAAAATGGTTGCTTCCTTGTCCAAATCTCTTTTTGTCTGGCTCTTCAACGTGAGGTGAGGGGAGGAGTGAATGTTGGGTGTGGGTGAGGGATGTGGGTGTGGGGTGTAGGTGGTGGGGGCGTTATGTTAGCACTACAATCTTCCCTCACCCCTCCTACCAGTTCTTTGTGGTTTTGTCTTGATCCCCTCCCATGTTTGTCTCCCATGTTGTCTCTTAGGTTGTGCTGACTGACGAGGTATATGTTCACATGTAAGTGAGGCCTAGGAGGTCCTGTGTTATGCACACAATAACCTCCTCCAATCATCACACTATAACACATATTAATGTAAAAATAGCCTTCACTATCCCCTCACACTATAAAACACAATAACACACAGATATATTCAAAATTCATCACATCACATCATGACGTCACAACGCAAATTCAGCTATAACAACTGTAACACCATTACATCATAATACACACTAGGTGTAGTCTGGTCTATGTGCGATCCCTTGAAGATATCCCAGTATTTTATAACCCCAGCCCCCCTGTTCCTCAATGCTCGTGGTAGTATTTTTGGTACCCTTTGTAAGTGCTTGAAGCTCCGCCACTGAGGATTTAGGAAGTTATCCGAGCCATTCCTAGATGTTGAGAATGGGTTCAGCAACTTTGGTCATAAGGCACGTGAACAACGCCAGTCGATCCAGGAATCTGGTCCTCATTACCGTACACAAGTGTTGGAATTTTGAAGCCGACTGAATAAGGCGTTCTAGAGTTATGGGTAAAATGTAAACGATGACATAGAGGAAGAAGAAAAAAAAAAAAATAAAACATCAGGCAACATATTAAAGGTATTTCTTAGGGGATACCTAATTAGCAATCTAACATTGTAACTATCCATAGAACTCCCAATACCACACAATACTCAATATGTGTTCAATACAACTTTTGATATAGCACACACAATAGGAATAACATACACTCAAATCATTGTAAATTAGAGGAGTTTGGACCGATTCGTGTATGCAAGATTCAGATCCACTCTCCATATCTCCTCAGCGAACCGACCAGTACTTGAGACGACACATAAAGCTGCTGAACTTGACATAGTTCACCCCTTGAGCTAAACGTTGTAATAATAAAGCCTCACTCTGTTTTATGCGTCTTCTTATCCAACTCAGGCAGTTCCCAAAACTAAGTCTGCTCGGTATGGCCGACACTCTGAGAATTTCTCACTTGGTAAACATTCTGACGTGGTACATCCCGTACTCGGTAGGAGAGGGGAGAGTAAAAACAATACTACAAGAGAGGGGAATAGGCAGAGATGAGAGCCTTCCTGAATGCAGTATAGCGGGAAAGTGAAATGGAATACGAAAAATAGTGAACTAGATTATTGAATGTCTAGTTGGGTAGTGCTGGGAGAGGGAATTCTTAACTTTAAATATAAAAAGGCTGTGGAAACAACAGAGAATCCATGATTAATCCGTACATGCAAAGAGACAATACCGAGAATCACTGAAGGTAAGGAAAAGGAACACGGGAAAAGAGGATATTAGAAGAGTGAGACGTTACAAGGACAAGGAATAAATACGCACAGGTGAGAAGACAAGTTGAGCACAGCCAGACAAGAATCTAAGCGAACAATCTTGTTAGTGACGCATTCATAATTAAAAAATGGAATCCAATTATGTATCACCTTCAGTTCCGTAATAATAAGATATAAACACTGGAATGACCCAGCCGAGAAAGCGGTAGGGGCAATCTAGGGGACTATGAGGCCAGGTAAGAGTGACATTGCAAGTATATAAGAGCTGGGACTAGGAGCTGAGACTTGACTCACTGTGAATACAACTAGGTGAGCACAAGTAGATGAGTACAACTAGGCGAGTGCAACTAGGTGTGTTCAGTTAGCTGAGTACATATCAACCACAACACTCATAATAGTTTTGACTATCGCATTCCCTAGTAAACCTCAGTACATGATTCACCATAATGTGCACACTATAACAACCAAGAAGCTTTCCTACAGAATCTGCAATGGAACAAAAATATATATACATACAATACACAGAAGAAAGAAGCTTATTTCTCCCACTTGCGGGTTATTTGTGTATTGTTCCAGTCACAGTATTGTTCCAGTCACGGTATTGTTCCAGTCACGATATTGTTCAAGTCACGGTATTGTCTTTTTTTATATACCTTCATGCATACAAAGATAAAATATTCCTGAAGATAAATACGGAGATGAGAGAAGATCGGCTCTCACTTCTCTCTCTCTCTCTCTCTCTCTCTCGTCTCTCTCTGTCTCTCTCTGTCTCTCTCTGTCTCTGTCTCTGTCTCTCTCTCTCTCTCTCTCTCTCTCTCTCTCTCTCTCTCTCTCTCTCTCTCTCTCTCTGTCTCTCTCTGTCTCTCTCTGTCTCTCTCCCTCTCTCTCTCTCTCTCTCTCTCTCTCTCTCTCTCTCTCTCTCTCTCTCTCTCTCTCTCTCTCTCTCTCTCTCTCTCTCTCTCTCTCTCTTGCAGTCAATATTTGGAGTTAAAAGTCACAGTACCACGGTTGAAAATATTCACCAAAATTCCTCACTTAGAAGAGGAGCACTGTGACTTTTCTCACCCCTGTAATGACTTAATAATGATCCAGGATGGACCGAAACATCGTAATAAACTTCCTCTTTTAGATGCAAGCTTTCGTTGAAGAAGTCAACTTGAGGGTTTCTAAGCTTCATATTCACAAGTGTTCATTACACTTTGATGCTTATACATTAACATGTGTGCACACATACCTGCAAGACCGCTACTTGTACACATACATGTATACACATAAATGCAAATGGCCAGAGGAAAAAGGGGCAAATATTAAAAAGGAGCAATTTTAAACGTGCAGATTTAATCTCGTCCCCGAAGATCAAAGCTTTTTGATGCTGCAAAATTCACTTAGAAAGTTTTTCATCTGTAAAGCAAATATTTACGCTTCTCTTTAACTGAATTACGGTGACACAGCCCAACACGCTCACCCAAGAACATCTGAACACCTACGCATATGCACATAAGCACACATATTCACGAATACATACATACATACACGCTTCATACGTGGGCAAACACACACACACGCGCACGTGCAGGAATTTGTATAAACACACACATACATACACGCATATACACCAAATACACATACACACGGACACAAATATGCATACGGGTATAAATACGTACCCACGAACGCAAATACATAAATATGTATACAGAGACGTATTTCTTACGTCTATGCACTCAATGTTCGAAAAGGAAAATTTAGTGGTCAGTATAAAGGTCTGGGTTATGGAAATATGACACGATACGCGGCTTATGGAATTTATTGAGAAGATGTTTAGCCTACCAGGGGCTTAATCAGTCACTGGTGGACGAAACATCTCAACAAATGCCATATACCGCACATCGCAACTCATTATCACACGCAAGGGACAAGGTTAGGAGAGTCTAGCAGGGCATACCAGGGCGTTAAAACACTTTAAAGAAGACCGTAAGTCAGTCATCTTAGGTGCCACGATCACGACCTTGTTACTGAAAGTTGACATTGAACATGACAATCTCGATTCAGGAAAAATATTTTAACTTTGCCTAATTAAATGTATGTGTAATCAGTCACACGTGTAGGCAAACACACGTGTAATTAAATTCACGTATAATCAAACATATGCTTAAACACACATTCAAAATCAGTACACACACAGGTGCGTACACATCTGGCTTGACAAGACCATCGGTAGCCGAGACGTTGCCTTAGTTAGCTTAAATTATAGTCTTGAAATTATAGGCTAAGGATTACAGACCAATTAAAGAACTTTAGTCTCCTTGATGAATGGTTTATGACACATATTTCAAGAAATAATTAAAAGCAATAACTTTTGAAATTCAAATGTAAGATAAATAGTCACATTTTTTTATATATATCACTAACGTTATTGGCATCGTTTAATCTTTCTCATATATAAACAGTTTTATTTGGACTTAAAGATTTCTTGGTCACTGATTTATGCTATATATACCTTTGTATATATATATATATATATATATATATATATATATATATATATATGTCGAATTAGGTAAAACTGGTCAATTAGCAAGAACTCATTTAAAATTAAGTCCTTTCTAAAATTTGCTCTTATACGTTTAAAGATATATTTTTTTCATTTATGGTAATGTAAAAATTAATAATTTTGTAGCAAGAGAAACTTTGAAAACCTAGATAACCTTATTACAACAAGCGCAATTTAATTTAGCCTAACCCAACTAAATATATTTTAGATACGTTAACATTAATTTAATAATAAACAAACACAATGAAATATTTTTTTTTCATTATGTTCAGAATGATTTTTGCGATATTATTGCATAAACACATTTTCGCTTGTCTTATATGGCAAGAAGAGCGTTGCTATTTAAGCCAAAATAGCAAGTTTTACCTAATCGGCACGACATATATATATATATATATATATATATATAATTTACAATAATTTAATAATAAACACAACGAAATATTATTTTTTGTTAGGTTCGGAATGAATTTTGTGAATTTATTGCAAACACAAATTTTCGCTTGCCTTATTCGGCAAGAAGAGCGTTGCTATTTAAGCCAAAATTACAAGTTTTACCTATTCGCGCACACACACACACACACACACACAACCTTTCGAAGTGTTTCGTTACACACACACACACACACACACACACACATACATACATACAACAGGCCTAGTGTCTAATAGACATGTGCCTAGGACAAAATGGTAACTAACATACATAGTTTTAAGACGAGGTATGATAAAGCTCATGGAGCAGGGAGAGCAGAGACCCAGTAGCAGACAGCGGAGAGGCGGGGCCACGAGCTGAGTCTCGACCCCTGCAACCACAATTAGGTGAGTACATACACACACACACACACACACACACACACACAAAACATATATATATATATATATATATATATATATATATATATATATATATATATATATATATATATATATTATTATTATATCCATATATATCTTAACTATGCAAGACAACCACGGGTGGGTGGAGATCTTTAGTTCGTGTACTTTCACACTTCTCAGTGCATCATCAGGAGCTATGCAATGTTGCAAGGCAGCAACAGAAGGAGGGAAAGTTTTCGCATAGTAGCGCAGTGCGGGTGTGTCACCGGCTGCAGCTTCTCTTAGAATGTGGGCAATGGTCAGTGCCAACCCACCGCACCACCATCCCCCTACTAACCATATGGCGGTAGGAGGGTTTTTGAGATGTCAAGTATTATGATTTTAGAATATATAATTGCCAGCCCCAAGCTTTTTCTACTCGCTTAGAACAGGTCATGTGACTTGAGAAAATGTTTTTTTTCGTTGGATATTATGTATAAGGATTGCTATTATTCTGTGTAACCTTTTTAATTAATAAAAGAAAGGACTAGAATGTGGTCTTTGTCCAATTAAATGTACTCTTGGGTACTCGAATGTTCCCAGGGGTACTCAGAAGTATCTCTTCCTAAATATTGTCTACTATCCTTCTCAGTGTCGGTTACTATGCTTACTTGGGATCTTCTATACCATTCCGATAATATTTCTATGATCCAAATTTTACTAATACCCTTTAACCCCACTACTTATGTTATCAGGTAATCTTGTGTACCTGTCATTGTATGGTAAAGTAACAGCTTAACACGTTATATAAACATTCACAACTGACGTAGCATGAAGTTTTGGTGCATAGGCACAAGTCGAGCGTCACCAATCCATCATGAAACACCTGGCATAATGAGCAATCCTGTGATTTTGTATAGCATTGTTGTTTAAGATTGTGTACAATGGACTCTAGTAAATAGCTATTGAGCTTGTATAACCGATAAATTGAGTTATATACTGTATTCCTGTCATGTTTCAAGAGAGAAGATTCAATTCTGTTTCTTTCTATGACAGAACTGTTTGGTACAATAATCTGCGCAGCAGGCCACCCCGGTGGGTGATTACAGGAACTAACGTGGTTAAAGATAGCGTTCGACTCCTGCCCTGTCTTGACTGAGTATTTATGGTGGGCTATTCTGGTTTCCAGAAATTTACCTGTTTGACCAATACATGAGAGTACATGGGACCTTGTAAACCCCACCAACTTTGCTGGGGGGCGTGTTGGAGGGTGTTTTTAATCAGCCTTTGTTTCACAGGCCCTGTGTTTTTGAAAGCAAGATTTATATTGATCTTTTTTAATGCCTCACGCAGGCAAACCAGGTTCTCATTGTATGGTAAAACTAGTACATTTTTCCTGGCCATCACTTCCTTAGGTTCAGTCCTGTAGAAAGTCTTTCTTGCTGACATTAGTCAAATCCCTGGGATATCTCAGTTTTGTGGCTATGTTGAATATCTTGCTGATTTCGTCCTCTAGGTACTCTGGACTGCAGATGCGCAAGGCTCTCAAGAACATTGTGAGGAACACACTCCTTTTTACCCTGGTTTCCTGATTGTAATAGTAGTGAATGTAAGACGTCACATTAGTGGACTTCCTAAACAGTAAATTTGAATTTTCTATCAACACGATGGATTAAAACATCTAGGAACCGCAAAGTGTTATTTATTTCATGTTCTGTAGTGAACTTAATGGAAGGTTCTAAACCATTGAGTCTGGGCAGGAACTCATCAATGTTGTGATCTTTAGGCCATAGAATTCCATATACAAGTTGCTGAGTAAGGGGCTAAGGGGATTTCCCATTGCCATGCCATGTTTTTGAGCGTAGTATTTCCCTTCAGACACGAACTTGCAATCAGTAACACAAAGTTTTATCAATTTAGTTATTATTTTCGTGGGGTAGGGCATGGGGAATTTTTCTAGTTCCTCTTCAAAGTACGAAAGCAAATCAGGGACAGGGACTTTGGTGAACAGAGCTGTGACATCAAAGCTCACTAGGGTAAAGACATGAGGGATATTTAATTTCTGGAGCCTTTCAGTAAGGTCAAAATTATTTTTAATATGTGCGTCTGAGATCTTACCGACCATGGGAGCAAGAAGTTTAACCAGCCATTTAGATAGGTATATGCTGCTGAGCCTACTGAACTTTTAATAGGACGGGCTGGGTACCTTGGCTTATGAGTTTTGATTACCTCATACAGATATGGTAGTGTTGCTGACCTAGCCGACAGATATTTAATTAATTCATCATTCCCCTTCAATAACGTTTTAAGGTGATTATTGGAATGGCTGTTGACCTTGGTCGGTGGGGTTTTTAATGAGCGGTTCATACGTTCATTATCACTCAATAAATGGTTATTTTCCCTAAATATTCAGTTTTGTCCAAAATAACAACTACCATAGATTTATCACCCTATGAGAGGTGCAGAGTCTGAATATTACTGAGCTCTTTGTAAGCTTTTGTGAATCTTAATGGGCAGCTGGGGAGCACAGGCTGGAGTAATGTTCCGTATATCATACCTTTGCATATATTAAATGTATCAGGGGTCAAGTCACCATGTTTTTCCAGCATGCAAAATGATTTTGCTAAGTTATGGGAGTAGGGAATGATGGTGCTTGGGGGTTGGCACCAACCGTTGGCCACATTCTGAGAGAGGCTGCGGCCGGTGACACACCCGCACTGCGCTACTTTGAGAAAACTTCCTATCCAACTGTTCCTGCCTTGCAACATTGCACTAGTTCCTGATGACGCACTGAGAAGTGTGAAAGTACTTGAACTGAAGATTTCCACCCCCGTGGCTTGTCTTTAAATATATACAGTGGAACCTCAGTACTCGAACAGCTCCGTACTCAAACAATTTGGTACTCGAACAATTTGGTACTCGAACACTTTATTCAGTTAAAAAATCTCTCGGTAGTCAACCGTTTGCTCGGCACTCGACCTTCCAGAACATGTGCGTCAGTCTCCCTGCAGCTGTCGCTCAGTTCAAAACTCTCCTGAACTTCACTGAAAACTATTTCGTGTTTCTTCGTATTTTGTGTTTTTTTATTATTTGTATAAATAAGTCCCCATGGGGCCTAAGAAAATTAGTGATAACAATCAACCAAAAATAAAATTGTTTAAAGTGTGTTTGCCCTGATGTAAACACCGCCTCTGCCTCTCCATATAATATGCCTTTATTAATTTTGGCGTCTTTAGTGTGCTTCTAGGTTATCTATCGTTTTTCTGACATCAAGTTGGAATAAATGCGATAGACAGATAACCTTTATTACTAATATTAGCGTAATTACACAACATTCGTGCCACCGCTAGTATCCGGCTATCAAGACTACTCATCAGATACTGAATGCTCCTTCTGCTGGCCCCTCCCTCTCTCTCCTATAGCTCCTCCTACTTCGGGCCCCTCTTATATTACGTTTGCTTTCCATTTTGAATTTTTATTCACACAAAAAACAGAAGATTTACTGTAAAGCAGACTGCTGCATTATTGAAAAAATGGTATAAATAATATCAGCACATTTGTGAAAGCATATTAGACCCACCAGTTGACGTGTATTGGACGCGTGACGTGAATTGTTTACGTTTGAATATCAGCAAAAATCGAAAATTTCCGCTATTTTGGATTAGAGCGTCGTGGATTTTTTGCTCACCGTGAGGCGGGCTAAAACAACATGGGTTCGAATCCTCGGCTAGTCGCAGTGTTGCTATTGATTAAATACCACTTCTTCACGGTTACAATATATATATATATATATATATATATATATATATATATATATATATATATATATATATATATATATATATATATATATATATATACAAACACATGTCAAACATGTATAGATATACATAGATATGTGTACTCATTCGTACGTAAAACAAATTCAAACATATGTGCATTCATATGTCAAATGTATACACATGTATAAACATACGCACGAAAATTATGTGCACACTGGTGCAGATATGCACATATGAAAATACATGCTTTCACATACACACACACATACGCATACATACTCAAAACAAATGCACACACATGTCCGAACATATTTACTCAAACTCAAAAGATGTGCACTCACATACAAACATACACTCACACATGCAAACATACACACACAAAACATGTACACACATGAAAACATACGCACACAATACACATGCACACACATTTACAAACATACACACAAAATAAATTCACACTCATGTGTAAACATACACAAAAACACATACACACACATGCAAACATACTCACTCAAAACATATGCACACACACACACACACACACACACACACACACACACACACACACACACACACACACACGATAAGCTAGGTGAACTTATCTCTGAAATATAGAAAAGGATGGATGCAGATAACAAGAAGCGGGAGCTGTGAGCTAAAGCTGCAGAAGCCAGCATACAGAGCCTAGAAAATGAACTGAAAATGCTGAAGCAGGATACAGAGCCACAGCATCATGAGCATGTACACCAGTATCCAACATGGGTACCGAAGGAAAGGAAGGAGTCAAGTCCTATGTGGAGGCCCTGTCAGGCCATCAGAAAATGACATGGGATGATAGTGGCATTCGGTTGGGCACAGGGTAGAGAAGGGGATAGGCCACTTCGGTGGTGCTATCAGGCCACCGGGAGATCGAGGAAATGATGACAGAGGCAGCAATGGTTATGTATAAATGGGACCCAGAGATGCTGAGGGAAAAGCAATGGGAAGAAGAGAGGGAGAGTTCAATTTTTATTCATGAGTTTCAGGAGACCGAAGGGAGGACATGAAGAAAGAGAGAAGGGAGAGAAAAGAGAGACTGAAAATATCATCAAACAAACAGAAGAGGAGGACATGACCAAGCTGATAAATTTTTAGAGAATAGGGGGATACTCAAGGGGAAGAAATCGGCCAGTGAAATTTATTTTCAAAACAAAAATGGTGCAAAACAGGATCCTGCAGCAGAAACCATGGCTAAAGTAAACAACAAAATACCAGCTAGTGTATCTAGACTGCTACAGAACGAGAGCAGAAGAACACAAACTGGGAGAGACAATACAAAGATGAAAAGGGCATGAAAGGAGACAACAAGACTAGGGTCAGGCAGAGACACCCAGAGTTAAGGAGAGCTGCAAGCACAACCACCCACAGAACTACCCACAGAACCCTGCAACAAAACAAACCCAAAACAAACCACACTCCACAGTCATAGCCCCCCATCCCCAGCACGAACCCCACCTACACAGCAGCCTCGCATAGTACTCTGCCAGGCCTCCCACTCCACCAGTCCCACAAACTGCCCGAGAATACAGTTTTGAAAAAGAAGCTGAAGGTATGGTACACAAATGCAGACATAATAACAAATAAGTGTGAAGATTGGCATGAAAGAATCAGGGAGCCATACCTAGACATTATAGTACTCACAGAAACCAAGCTCACAGATGATAACAGATGCAATCTTTAAAACTGGATATCAGATCCTGAGGAAAGACAAAGGGAATAGAGAGGGTGGAGGAGTTGCACTGCTCATCAAAAGCCAGTGGAAATTTGTGGAGATGGAAGTAGGGAACAAAGCAACGGACTACATAGTAAGAACACTTCAGATTGGGGGTCCCAGGGTAATGATTGCGTTGATGTACAACCCACTACAGAATAGCAGGAGACAAAGATGAGAGCAATAGAGCAGTGGCTGAGGTGGCCAGAAAGGCCCACATGGGCAACGCAAAGTTCCTAGTTGTGGGTGATTTCAATCACAAGTAGATTGACTGGGAAAGCCTGGAGCCAGATGGAGGAACAGAAACATGAAGGGCCAAGAAGATGGAGGTGGTGCTGGAAAACCTCATGCACCAACATGTTATTGACGCTACCCGAGAGAGAGAGAAATTAGAGGATGAACCAGCAAGACTGGACATCATATTCATCTTGAGAAGGTCAGACATTTAGGAATTCACATATGAAAAACTCCTCGGAGCAAGTGGTCGTGTGGTCCTGTGCTTCAAATACATAGTAGAGTTACAAGTGGAAGTTAAGCAGGATGCGTAGGAAGGAAGAAATCAAACCACAAAAGACGGAACTACACAGGCATGAGAAATTTCCTGCATGAGGTTCAATGGGAAAGAGAACTGGTGGGAAACTCAGTAAATGAAATGATGAAATGCGTGACGACAAAATGCAAAGAAGCGGAGGAGAGGTTCATACCCAAGGGCAACAGAAACAATGGGAAAACTAGAACGAGCCCTTGGTTCATCCAAAGGTATAGAGAGGCCAAAACTAAGTGCGCTAGAAAATGGAAAAAGTATAGAAGGCAATGGACCCAGGTAAAAAAAGGAGATTATTCGAAGAGGCAGAAGCGATCACAAGACGACAGAGAAGTATGTGAAGAGCTAAACACAAAATTTAAGAAGGTATTTTCAGTGGAGACAGAACGGACTCCAGAAAGCTGGAATGGTGGGGTACACCAACAAGTGCTGGGCACAATACAAAGAACAAAGTAGGAAGTGAAGAGGCTGCTAAGTGAACTAGATACCTCAAAGGCGGTGGGACTGGACATCTCTCCGTGGGTCCTTAGAGAGGTGGCAGAGAAGCTGTGTGTGCCACTAACAACAATCTTCAACACATCTATCGAAACAGGGCAACTACCTGAGGTGTGGAAGACAGCAAACGTAGCTCCAATATTTAAGAAAGGAGACAGACCAGTGTCACTTTCAAGTATAGTATGCAAAGTCAGGGAGAACATTATCAGGAGAGGTGGAGCACCTAGAAAGGAATGAGCTTATAAACGATAACCAGCACTGTTTCAGGGAAGGAAAATCCTGTGTCACAAACCTACTGGAGTTTTACGACAAGGTGACAAAAATAAGACAAAAGAAAGAGGCGTTGGTAGATTGCATTTTCTTGGACTGGAAGAAGACTATCAACACGGATCTGCACAAGAGATTAGTGCAAAAGCTAGAGGAGCAGGCAGGAATACCAGGAAAGGCACTACAACAGATCAGAGAATAAGTGACAGGAAGGAAACAACAAGTCATGGTACGTGACGAGGTGTCAGAATGGGCATCTGTGATGAGCGGGGTTCCACAGGGGTCAGTCTTAGGGATCAAATAGGACTACAAAGGGATCTGGACAGGTTGCAAGTCTGGTCCTGCAACTGCCTCCTGGTGTTTACTCCCACCAAGTGCAAGGTCGTGAAAATTGGAGAAGGTCAAAGAAGACCGCAGATAGAGTACAGGCTAGAGGGCCAAAGACTGCAAACCTCACTCAAGGAAAAGGATCTAGAGGTGAGTATAATACCGAGCACATCTCCTGAGGCTCACATCAACCAAATAACTGCTGCAGCATATGGGCGCCTTGCAAACCTAAGAATAGCATTCCATCATCTCAGTAAGGAGTCGTTCCGGACTGTACACCGTGTACGTCTGGCCTATATTGGAGTATGCAGCTCCAGTATAGAACCCACACCTGGTCAAGCACGTCAAGAAATTAGAGAAAGTGCAAGGGTTCGCAACAAGACTAGTCCCGGAGCTAAAGTGTATGTCCTATAAGAAGAGGGTAAGGGAAATCGACCTGACGACACTGGAGGGCAGGGCGGATAAGGGGGACATGATAACGACATATAAAATACTGAGAGGAATTAACAAGGTGGATAGGGACAGGATGTTTCAGAGATGGGACACAGCAAAAAGGGGTCACAACTGGACGTTGAAGACTCAGATGAGTCACAGGGAGGTTAGAAAGTATTTTTTCAGTCATAGATTTGTCAGGAAGTGGAACAATTTGGAGAGTGATGTAGTGGAGGCAGGATCCGTACATAGCTTTAAGGAGATATTTGATAAAGCTCATGGAGCAGGAAGAAAGTGGACCTAGTAGCGACCAGCGAAGAGGCGGAGCCAGGAGTTGTGAATCGACCCCTTCAACCACAAATAGGTGAGCACACACACACACACATGTGGCAACTTGCAGTATTTTTGGGTCCTATATTATTCCTGGTTCACATTAATGACCTGGCAGAAATCATCTCCAGCATATATTTGTTTGTGGATGAAGACACAACAATAATTAGGGGAATACAAACTTAGAATGATGAAAGAAAGCTGTAGTAAAGGCTAATTAGACTCTCAGCGGAGGTCCAATAAAATGGTAACAGGAATTTAACCCGAACAAGAGGAGGAAAGATGTGAACCAAGAGCTGGGGAAAAATAATGATGATGCTTTGTTCATCAACAGGAAAATGTCTCCTGATGAGGAGTCTTTGTCAGACGATTACCCGTTCAGTGATTAATGAAGCACTGGAGACAAGTTCTCTTCTCTCACCACATGGCATCCTGAGTTGACCAGAAAATGAGACACGACAGAGTAGCATCGGAAGGGGGTTGAGCGAAACTTGGAGAAAGAGAAAGGAAAAAAGAATTATATATAACTATCACCTCAAACCTGCCCCGTTGAGTAGGGGTTTTCATGGGTTTTTTTCACCAGGGGAAAGTTTTTGGTAAAAATAAATTACTGACACCTTA
The DNA here is from genome assembly GCA_009830355.1 of Cherax destructor. Taxonomy (NCBI): domain Eukaryota; kingdom Metazoa; phylum Arthropoda; class Malacostraca; order Decapoda; family Parastacidae; genus Cherax; species Cherax destructor. Next base: position 56,805 of record WNWK01004521.1, on the reverse strand, counting down.
TGCAAATAATAAAAGCATGTGTCCCCCCCACCTCTCATTAACAACGAATCTGAGACTACATATATTTTTACAAATGTCCTTTTATTTTCAGTATATTTCATTTTAATTTTACAGAATAGCGTAAATAAGCACAGAGAATATTAAAAAACTCCACACCACAAGCCTCTACTCTCACAATCTTGCCACAGATATCTTCACGGTTCTAGCTTCAGCTAGAACCGTTTTCCTGAAGGAATCTGCTTAGACAGTTACTCATTTCTGAAGCCCTACAAGCTCCTGATGATGTATTTATTGCATCGCGAAAGGTCTAGAGCTATCTTTCAACTCCCCCTGTGTTTGTTTTGCAACTCTGCTTTATCTTGCGTTATCAGCGTGTTGCCAACTTCGTAGGGACAGCAGCATATCAAATTTTGACGGAGTTGCAGTTTCTCTCCTAGAAAGTTCTTTACCTCGGGTGCCTCATTATTCACATTATAATACTGCAAATGTATCTCAAAAGCCCTCAATCTAGACTTTTTTTTTACGGTGGCGGTCAAAACAAAATAAACTGAACAAAGATAGAAAATATCATCTCAACTTTCTCTCCCCTTTATGAAAGGACTGATGCAAGCCAAACCAAGTTGGGTTCCATGGAAACTGCTTTGAAAACCTTGGCCCTAGAGAACTCCTGAAACAATATGCCAGTAGCAGCAGCAGAGGCAAACCTCTCATATGATAACAGTGGTATTCGGGAACTTAGACAAAGGCTCGTTCCAAACGATTTTTATCTCACATTTTTTTTAGGAGTTATTCAGTACGCAGCACCAGTGTGGAACCTTCACCTAGTAAAACACAAAATGTGCCCCGGGAAAGTCAAGACTGGGGCGGGCACTCAGTTGAATAAACAATAAAGAATGAAAGATTTACACCTTCCGTCACTGGAAAAGCAGAGAGTTTTTGATCTCAATATACAGAACACTGCAAGGTATAGACAGGGCAGATAAGGATAAGGTCATTACGGGAGTTATAGCACACACACACACACACACACACACACCACACACACACCACACACACACACACACACACACACACACACACACACACACACACACATAAATGTGCCAAGGAGAAATTAGAACACATAATATTCAACATAAAAATGGCAATGACTGAAATGAGGTGTCAGCGACAACTTCATACAGACTGAAGGAGGAAATTACAGTAAAATTAAGACAAAAAGAACACATAAAAAAACGAAGTTGTAAATAAATTGCAGAAGGAGACAAATTACGTCAAATTAAATTCTGCGCTGACAATCGATAACTTTTATTTTTGGAATCTGTGGCAAGTCTTTTCTTTATTATAAAAAATGGATACATGAAGAGTTTGCTGCTATTTTTTGCGATAGTTACATAGTGACAACAAAAGCTGTTTCCCTGTTATATTCCTTCACACTGCATAGGTTGTAGGGTGATGGTGCTGGAATAGAGATGGGGAGGCTGGGGGGGAGGCTGGGGAGGCTGGGGAGGCTGGGGGAGATTGGAGGATTGGAAATGATGGGAATGGTATTAGAAAACATGATAGAATAATGTAATTGCAGATGATTGGGAAAGTTGGCTAAGGTATTAGAGAAGTAGTCCGGATTTGGAGATATTTGGAGGATATTTGGGGATTTGAAGAGAGTATTAGCGGAACGAGAGGATTGGAGAGTTGGGAAAAAATGGAGAAAACGTGGAAGAAATAAAGGTGATACAAGAAGAATCATTCAAATGAATAAGTCACATATACAACACTGGGTATCTTCATTAGTGTGACAGTATACAACACCTGGATATCTTTATTGTTTACCCGTGCACAACACCTGGGTATCTTTATTGGTGAGACACATGTGCATCACCTGGGTATCTTCAGTGATGTCACACACGTGTCTCATCAACTTGTCGGTACTGTGTCTCATTCATCAGACGACAAGAATCATTCAATAAATCCAGCAAGAATCTAGGAGGAAGATGAACGAAAATAAAACGGGACTCCACATCAGTAGGAGAGTAGCAGAGGTGGGGATTTATATAATCCTACAGCAGTAGGAGAGTAGCAGATGTGGGGATTTATATAATCCTACCTTAAAATTGAAAGACACAATACCGTGGCTGGAACAATACACAACAAACCCACAATTCGAAGAGTGAAAATATTAAATGTTTCGGTCCTTCAAGGACAATGGTCCTGGATGGATCGAAGCGACGTTTTGGCAATCAGGATTTGATGCCGGGCAGAGGAAGATCCGCTGCCTTGGAGCAAGAGCCCATCGACAGACTGGAAAAGGAACCAACAGCCAACATATGTACAAAGCCTGGGCCATAGGTGGTCTGACAACAGTCAGCTTACACCACAGTTGACCTGACAACAGTCAGTTTACACCACAGTTGACCTGACAACAGTCAGCTTACACCACAGTTGACCTGACAACAGTCAGCTTACACCACAATTGACCTGACAACAGCCAAACTGCACAAACATGATTCATCATAAACATATGATCAACTAAGAGTTTGCACTAAGTATTGAGAGGAAACTTCCGTCTTCCGGGAATGTTTAGTTAATACCAGGGAGTAAGGTATTACCCAACCAGCACTACAACAGTAATGGTTAATACTAGGGAGTAAGGTATTACCCAACCAGGAGTACAACGGTAATGGTTAATACCAGGGAGTTAGATATTACCCAACCAGGAGTACAACAGTAATGGTTAATACCAGTTAATACCATGATGCACTCTTCAACGCAGTCTCCTTCCAATACGTCAGTTTGTTGATGTGCTCAACGTCATTATTTTGAGGTAGTGCTTGACGCCAGTATTTTCAGGTGTTGTTTAATTGAGGTCTTTATGGAGACCATCACTATCCTCTCGTTCATATTCCTCTGATTAGTTTTATATTGTCAGCAAACAGAGACCCATAGAACTCAATTCCTCTGGTAGGTCATTCTCGTATATTAGGAACAGTAGTGATCCTAACATTGATCCTTGTAGAACTCCACTGTCACTCTCTCCCATTCGGATGTCTCATCCCTTGCCATTACTCTGCCTTCTGTCACTTAGGTACTCCTTGACTCACTGGACTAATCTCTGGTGTGGTACTGTATCAGATGGTTTTCTACAGTCCAGTAAAATTTAATCCACCCATCCCTGTCTTTCTTGCTTTATTACTGTCATTCTGCGGTAGAAATCCCTAAATTTATGCTGTCTTTCTGTAAAGGATCTGCTTCTTTGAAAGTTTTCCAATATTCTTTTCCATACTATCCTCTCCGGAATCTTTGACAGTAGGCATGTTGAAAACACTAGCTAGTAATTCAGGGTTTCTTGTCTGTCCCAATACCTTTCCTCACTGGAGGAAAGGTACTGGACAATTGGAGAAACTGGTTGTGAACTTTTGCTATTGGGTCACATGCTTGTTTTGCCCTTCTCTCAGCACCCGTGGAGAAATATTATCTAGTTTCATTGATTTTGTTTCATCCAGCTCTTGTAGATTTAGAATTATTTTTTTTTCCCCGAAGTGCCTAGTTTATTGTGCACCCCATATCCATCCTGTGGATGGTAGCGCAAGAGGGTATGGATACACAAAAGGCCTAGGAACCAGGACCCACAAGAGTTAACAGGAGTACATCTGGATTTATATCTACAGTTCATTTATCTGCTTAGTAGGAGTCTTATAACTTCTTTTTTTGTACTGATACTTCCCAGTGCTTCTCGATGTGTTCTGTGTACAGTGGCTTCCAGTAGTTCTCCACTTTCCTCTGAGAAGAGTTCTTTGAATCATTTCCTAAGCACTTCACGTACTTCTTTGTTTTATTCTGTTAGCGCCCCTTCCTCCTTTCTCCTTCCTCAGCTTTATCACTTTCTCCTGTCAAAAACATCTTTTTTCTTAAGTGGCTGTGGAGTAACTTTGGTTCTGTTTTGGTATTTGACGCTATCTTTTTTAAATTGTCTTTCAGCTTCCCTTTTTATACTTGTACATTCGTTTCTAGCTTTCCGGTTTGCTTCTCACCTTTCTTCATTTTGATTTGCTTTGTAATTTTTCCAGTCCCTCTTGCTCCTTTCCTTGACTTCTCTGCATTCTTGATGAAACAATGATGGACGCTCTTTGTTTTTCCTTCTTCTTTTCTTCATGTATGGTATGAATCTCACCTTTGCCTCTTAGCACTTTGACTATTACCTCCATTATTTCTTGTACAGGTCTGCCTTCCAGTTCCGTTTCCCATTCCACTTCTCTCAGAAAAATTCTCATGCCATCATTGTCCTCTTTTCTGTAGTCCCATTTTCATCTACCTGCTCATTTTCTTTTCTTTCTCCATTTCCCTTTCAGACATGTACTCAAAACTTAGTGCCACATGGTCGCTGCTTCCTGTCTGTTCCCCATAAATGTTTTCTTGTATTCAGATTGTGTGAAAACCAAATCAAGTCTCGCTGGCTCATCTCCTCCCCTCACTCTAGTTGTTTCCTTTATCAGGGTTTTGTCTCAGAAAGTTCTTCACAACTGCGTCTATAAATTTCGCCCTCCATGTTTATGGTCCTCCGCGGGAGTCTCAGTCAATCTCCTTGTGGTTGACGTCTCCTAATATTAGGAATTTGGCTTCATTTCTTTTTGTCCTCTCAGTCACTGCTGCCAGTATATGAATCATTGCCCTGTTATTTTGGTCTTGTATTATTTGTGGATTTTATGTATCTGCCACTATTACTATTGTCTCTTTGGATACTACAGTACCTGCAATAAAGTCCTTGAACTCTCCTGCTTTCAAGTTTCGTAGTTCCTCATAACTTCATTGATTTTTGACAATCAGTGCTACCCATCCTTCTCGCTTGGTTGTCTTTTCCCTTCTTATTATTTTGTAGCCCTCTGAGAATATTGCATTTTTTAATCATCCCTAACAATTTTGTCTTCGTTATAGCTTCTTTATCATGGTTCTTTTCCCAAACTCTTCTTCTCATGGTTTCACACCTGATGGTTATCTCATCTACGCTCGAGTACTTTACTCTGATTCCTCGATCACTTTCTGTTTTCTGACCATGTTGTTTACTTCATTTCTGGGGGTTCTGGGCTGGGAATCTCTGTTGGGTGCTGGGGGTGCCATACCACTACACTCTGTTGGGTGCTGGGGGTGCCATACCACTACACTCTGTTGCTCTTACCCTTACTGCCTCACCCCCTTTCCTTCTGAACATGTTGGCTGCTCACATCCTGTGTTGTCTTGTTCTATGTCCGCTCCCACCTCTAAATTACCTCCATCTATTGTTAGCTTTTGTACTTTCCCCTCTCAGCTTTTTTTCCTCAAACATAAGTTCATTTTCTCTTCACTGCATCTTCCTTGTTTGCTTCAAACATCTCAGTCAGATTTCTCTCTCCCTCTCTCTCTCCTCTGCTTCTTCCTTGAACTTACTGGAGTTATCCTCAATCTCTCTCTCACCGTACCCCTGCCATAGGGCTGTAAACGGAACATCACTTGTACCAATTCTGACACTCCTTCGGGAGCCACTGCCGGGTCACCACCACGTGGAGAAGACCTGGGCCGGGACCCTTCCTCACAAACCTATATGAACATGAACATCTCTCTCATGTACCTCAATTATCCTCTCTGCATCCTCAAGCATCTTTACCCAGGCTTCAAGGGCAGATTCTCCCTTGATAGCAACCATTTTCTCATTCATTTCATTAACCATACGATACATGCTATAGGTTGACGTACCACTGTCTATCACAGTATCTTTACCACTGACTGAGGAGAGATTTTTCATACTCCGTACTCCCTGTCAAAACACCCGTGGTATGTTTGGATTGCATGGGTATGTATACCTGTGTGTGTACGCTGACATTTATATAGTCTACAAAAATATTAATGGGAAATTATTCAGTGTGGTATTTTACCTTTATGTAACAGAAAAATGTAATAACACGAACGTGACATTTCTGCAGCCACGCAATGAATCATTGAGTGTCTTTATCTCGCTTACAATCGTAGCTCGAGTGCAGGTGTTCTTAAACTGGGGTCCCGGCTTCCTAGGAGGACGCCAGAGGATTTCACAGAGAACGTAAGAGGTCATTGGAAAATGCTGACAGTAAGGACTGTTATGAAATGAGAGAAAAAGACATGATGCCTCCTGAAACTGAAGGATATGTCTCCCTCACCACCTTCCATTCCGAGGAGAATATCTTCTCACTCTCTTGCCTCGCATATATTTTATAGGGACATAAATATAAATTCAACCTTAAGGTACAAAGTAATCACACAACTCGAGCATTCATTCTTTTGCTGCAGATGTAGGGAGTAGTTCATGAAACATAAGAATGCAGCCTTTCTTCCTTGACGAGAACCTGAACCACAAAAACCTTCACTATAACCAACAACAGGTTCTATGAGGCAAAAACCGTTCATATTTTACTCAACTTAGTCACACTGAAGTCATTCCACTTAATACACACCTATGTCATTCAGATTGTTATTTGCTACCGATAGCACACATTCGCATGTTGCTTCCCTACTTTTGGACATAGTAACATTCATTCCACTCAGGGATGGAAAATAATTGGTGGAGACACTGGTCGTTGTTATGATCAACCAGGCAGAAGGCAGTGAAACAAGCTTGATGTTGGCACAGATCATAGATAACCAAATATAACAAGTCTTGTATATAAAGTTAAACCCATGTGGGTAATAATAATAATAATAATAATAATAATAATAATAATAATAATAATAATAATAATAATAATAATAATAATAATAATAATAATAATTAATAATAATAATAAAATTAATAATAATAATAATAATAATAATAATAATAATAATAATAATAATAATAATAATAATAATAATAATAATAATAATATTAATATTAATATTAATAATAATACTAATAATAATAATAATAATAATTGCAATTGAAATGACTCCACACAGGCCATCTCATTAAAAGTTCCTGTTTTGAATGCATTTTAATTTCCATACACGTGCGTTAAACAACAGATAAATATTTGTAGTTAATATTTAAAAGTACAAATAGGATAAGTATGCTTCGTTCTGTCTCGATATTAAAAGTGGGTCAGTACATTTAAAGAACCCATCACCTTCCATATAAGACACACAAGCAAACTATACGTCTTGTTAAATAACGTTTACCAAGCTGTTGGAGCATATCATATAATAACTAGACAAAGCCAGACAGTAGTAAAACAAGTAGATATCTTTGTGTGGTATATATACCTAGTGCCTAATAAACCGAACTTGCCGAATAGGCCGATCTCCCTTAAAAAATAAGACTTTTCCCAAAAATTATTTTACAGAATTATATTTTGTTTTCATTGACATTCATATAAAATCTTTTGTTTTTGGACAAAACCTAATTTAGAAACCTCACCTAACTAGCGTAATATTTTTTAGCTAAATTATTCTAAGAAGAACATAGGTCAGTTTAAATTTATTTAACTGCAATGATATATATATTTTTCGCTATATTCAGATTGATTTCCAATCATTTTATAGGGAAAAAAATTATTCTACTAATTCGAAAGAGAACACGCTTGCTGAATAGGCAATATATAAATAAATAAATAAATAAATATTTATATATATATATATATATATATATATATATATATATATATATATATATATATATATATATATATATATATATATATATATATATATATATATATATATATATATAAATTTATATAAATTGGATTCTTTTATAATTAATAAAATTTGGGAAGAATTTAATGATAAATTGGACTAATCTTAATTCTTGGGAAGAGTTTCAGGTCCTTTCTTGTTTTCCTCTTCACAGAGTCGTGAGATGTTACGTACTATTATTTTGCTTATTCTGATGACTGTCAGTTTAAATTACTTAACTGCAATGTATATAATGTCCTATTTCAGATTTTTTCCTTTTATAGGTTCTTTATAATTGAGAGTCACACGCTTGGAATTCCATATATTTTATAAAATTTATTATATATATATATATATATATATATATATATATTATTATTATTATATATATATATATATATATATATATATATATATATTATATATATATATGTCGTGCCGATTAGGTAAAACTGGCGATTTTGAATTAAATAGCAACGCTCATCTTGCCATATAAGACAAGCGAAAATTTGTGTATGCAATAATTTCGCCAAAATCATTCTGAACCTAACGAAAAAAATATATTTCATTGTGTTTGTTTATTATTAAATTATTGTTAACGTTTCTAAAATATATTTAGTTGGGTTAGGCTAAATTAAATTGCGCTTTTGTAATAAGGTTAGGTAGGTTTTCAAAGTTTCTCTTGGTTCAAAATTATAATTTTTTACATTAACATAAATGAAAAAATATATCTTTAAACGTATAAGAGAAATTTTTAGAAAGGACCTTATTTTAAATGAGTTCTTGCTAATTGACCAGTTTTACCTAATCGGCACGATATATATATATATATATATATATATATATATATATATATATATATATATATATATATATATATATTATATATATATATATATATATATATATATATATATATATATACATATATGCAAGACAACTATCATAGTTCCTTGATAATAGTTCCTTGATAATGTGAGTAGTCACGAAAGCGCTTAGAATTCCTTTATTTTTTCATAGTGGTTGTCTTGCATATTTTGATATCACCTGTTTACTGTGACCTTTTTGCATATATATATGCAAACCAAGGGTTGGCATGCAAGACACAATGAGGTCAACGACATCATAATGAGAACCCTTGCTACAGCTGGATGCCCAGCCGAGAGAGAGCCTCGATCACTAGCAGCCAACAACGCCCACAACCCAGCAAACCGCCCCAACGGGATCACCATCTATCCTTGGAAGAATGGCAAGCTCTTAGCATGGGATTATACCTGTGTGTCGACACTGGCTGACACCTACATCCATCACAGTGTTGGGCGACAGGGAGGAGCTGCTGAACACAGAGAGGAGTACAAGATCGGCAAGTACAGGGACATAAGCCAACAGTATAAATTTGTCCCAGTGGGATCAGAGACCTTGGGAGCGTGGGGAAAAAATGCAACACGTTTCCTTAAAGAACTGGGTTCCAGACTCATCGACACCACCAGGGACCCAAGGGCAGCCACGTTCATGTTCCAGCGTCTCAGCGTGGCCATCCAGAGGGGGAAATGCATGTTGCATACTTGGCTCGCGTCCGGCTTCGGAGGAGCTGGAGGAGATTCATAATCTTTGACATATTGTACCATTGTATTCATGTTCATGTTTGTGTTTTCTATAAATGTATTCTGTCTATTAATAAAGCATTTATATGTATATAATATATATATATATATATATATATATATATATATATATATATATATATATATATATATATATATATATATATATATATATATATATATATATATATATATATATATGCATATATAAAGCGCTTTCGTGACTACTCACATTATCAAGGAACTATAAAAGGAAACATGACAAGAGGGCTTATATAAGGGCAAGACTACACCTCACAGTCACATCACACTAACAAAGACTATACCTCACAGTAGCGTAACATCGCACGACTCTGTGAAGAGGAAAATAAGAAAGGACCTGAAACTCTTCCCAAGAATTAAGATTAGTCCAATTTATCATTAAATTCTTCCCAAATTTTATTAATTATAAAAGAATCCAATTTATATTTATATATATATATATATATATATATATATATATCGTGCCGATTAGGTAAAACTTGCTATTTTGGCTTAAATAGCAACGCTCACCTTGCCATATAAGACAAGTGAAAATTTGTGTATGCAATAATTTCGCCAAAATCATTCTGAACATAACGAAAAATATATTTCATTATGTTTGTTTATTATTAAATTAATGTTAACGTATCTAAAATATATTTAGTTGGTTAGGCTAAATTAAATTGCGCTTGTTGTAATAAGGTTAGGTAGGTTTTCAAAGTTTCTCTTGGTACAAAATTATAAATTCTTACATTAACATAAATGAAAAAAATATATCTTTAAACGTATAAGAGAAAATTTTAGAAAGGATTTAATTTTAGATGAGTTCTTGCTAATTGACCAGTTTTACCTAATCGCTTGTCTTATATGGCAAGAATAGCGTTGCTATTTAAGCCAAAATAGCAAGTTTACCTAATCGGCACGACATATATATATATATATATATATATATATATATATATATATATATATGTCGTGCCGATTAGGTAAAACTTGCTATTTTGGCTTAAATAGCAACGCTATTCTTGCCATATAAGACAAGCGAAAATTTGTGTATGCAATAATTTCGCCAAAATCATTCTGAACATAACGAAAAATATATATTTCATTGTGTTTGTTTATTATTAAATTAATGTTAACGTATCTAAAATATATTTAGTTGTGTTAGGCTAAATTAAATTGCGCTTGTTGTAATAAGGTTAGGTAGGTTTTCAAAGTTTCTCTTGGTACAAAATTATAAATTCTTACATTAACATAAATGAAAAAAATATATCTTTAAAGTATAAGAGAAAATTTTAGAAAGGATTTAATTTTAGATGAGTTCTTCAATTGACCAGTTTTACTAATCGCTTTCTTATATGCAATAGCGTTATATTTAAGTAAAATAAGTTTACCTAATCGGCATGACATATATATATATATATATATATATATATATATATATATAGTCGTGCCGATTAGGTAAAACTTGCTATTTTGGCTTAAATAGCAACGCTATCTTGCCATATAAGACAAGCGAAAATTTGTGTATGCAATAATTTCGCCAAAATCATTCTGAACATAACGAAAAATATATATTTCATTGTGTTTGTTTATTATTAAATTAATGTTAACGTATCTAAAATATATTTAGTTGTGTTAGGCTAAATTAAATTGCGCTTGTTGTAATAAGGTTAGGTAGGTTTTCAAAGTTTCTCTTGGTACAAAATTATAAATTGTTACATTAACATAAATGAAAAAATATATCTTTAAACGTATAAGAGAAAATTTTAAAAGGGCTTAATTTTAGATGAGTTCTTGCTAATTGACCGTTTTACCTAATCGGCACGACTATATATATATATATATATATATATATATATATATATATATATATATATATATATATATATATATATATATATATATATATATATATATATATATATATATATATATCTTTCAGGCAGGTGGTGTTAGCTATTTCATCTCATGCATGCATCGGCCGACGAGAGATTTTTTACAATTTTAGAATTCGCAGAACAGGCGAATGCAGGGGATGAGATGAAATAGCTAACACCACCTGATTGAAAGCTGGCTGCCTTGGATCAAAACGTTTATCGTTGGCTTGGCGCCAAGGTACTGGTCCAGTGTGGTACGGTGGTAAAAGCACTGCGTACCTTGTTCTAAGGTTCGTAGGTTCGAGTCTTCTTCGGCCAGAGATTAGTGTTTGTGAATATTTCGACTGTTCTGCGAATTCTAAACACTGGTTAATTAGGGAGGCCCTGTGCCAAAGATTGATTAGTTATGGTGGCCCTTGGTCAAAGATGGGTTAGTTAAAGATGCCCTGGGTCAAAGACCGATTACTTAGGGAGGCCCTGGGTCAAAGATTGGTTAGTTAGGGAGGACCTGGATCAAAGATTTGTTAGTTAGGGAAAGCCTGGATCAAAGATTTGTTAGTTAGCGAGGGCCTGGATCAAAGATTTGTTAGTTAGGGAAAGCCTGGATTAAAGACTGGATAGTTAGGGAGGTACAGGCATAAAAATAC